>JALLAS010000968.1:0-10674 GCA_036939415.1 Detonula confervacea
GCCGTCCCGGATATGGATAAAACCGCACCAACAGCACATCATCCCAAAGATTCGGCATATTCGCGAAGGCTCGAGATGCTGTTGGAGGTCCCTCACCACCATTATTTCCTGTCGGCCGGCCGCCGCCGTGGCCATGGCCGTGGCCGTGGCGGGCCGTGGTCACGGCTGACATCATCAATAACAAAAGGTCAAAAGGGAACAGCGGCAGGGGCTATTCTATTAGCTGCCACGGGTTACTCAAGACGTACTCAAGGGGAGTCACGATTGACATATTTTGAGGATCCAAAAGTTGCACCGGGCTCCAGAGATTACACGCACACCCACAAAAAACCTTTCTGTCCATCCTAATCATTCTTGAAAATACAGTTACAATACGGCAACATGCAAACAATTTCCATGCGCATGATACCAGAGTACTACAGTATGTCCGAACCCATCAAACCATCCAAGGTAAACAGTGGACGAAAATCTTTGTGTATCCTACAGCGGACTCCGTCAGTAACACTTTCGGCAATACGAGTCAACGGTCGTTGTGTAAGAGCTACATTACACACGTTCCCTCTAAACATTTTGAATCTATCATATTACTAAATCATGCGTATGTATGATCAATCGAATCTGATAGGTGGCCGAAAAGCTTCGTATCTCACAGCGGACTTCAGTTTACGAACACTTTCGGCGACATGTGTCGGTAGCGTTCCAGTCGTGTGGACCAAGAACTGTTCTTACCGACGTTCTTACCACCGTTCTTACCGCCGTCTCAACACCGACTCAACGTAGACTGAATAGCGTAAAGAACGGCGGTACGACGGCGGTAGACGTCGTCAAGAACGGCGATAGGACGGCGATAGGACGGGGACCAGACCGCGCGAGCTCCATTTTGAAAACCTTATTTCGTACATATTATGTATCGTACGTAGGGCCTCATACAGGGGATCTTGCGCTGTGTATGGGTGGAACCGGACGACGGCCGACGTCGACCTTCCTACGACCAACCTAGCTAAATTAGTCACTGTGAAGACATTATTTTCTGTCTAATCTAGCTTCGCGCAATGGAACACTAGATCCTAGATATCCCGAGATATCCCGTGATATCATCTATTTTAGCCATTATGGCATACTAAGTTCCCACATCAACATCATTCTCATTCTACCATACCTCCTTGTGACTCGTGACGCCCCATTTAGATATCGTATGACATTGTGATAGTCGTTACGAGAGAACAATGTCACCCTTACATCTACTATTTAGCCTGCCAGGGGATTGTTAGGTAGGAGTACATAAAAATACCACCTGTCTCCCGCCAATGGCTGCTAGCTGGGCCCATTTTCTTGACAATCGTCCATTTTTCGTATCGTAGTATAACTTCTTCGCCAACCATGACCGTTATTTTTGTCCTATCTCTTCTCAAAGAAAGATCAATTTCTCATTGGATATTAATTTCTACGAATACATCATCATCATAGCATTCTCCGTTCACCCGACGAAGATCCAATGGGATTGGTACCATATGGTACATTCACCTCATGCAAAATAACAACACATTCGCTGTCTAGATAGTAGCAATCCCACGCACAGATTTCCATTCTCACCATGAGATTATGATTGGATGCAATTCTAGGTAGGATTGATCTGTGTACTGTTGATTGCTGCGAGAAAAGTAAGTTGGACGATTCAACCTTCCTACGATACTTCTTTCAACCGGCGGAAAAGAAGTACGATACTACTAGGAATTAATTGTCGGACGGATATTGGAATCTCCAAACAAGATTCCCACGATCTGCTCTCGAGCGAGATACGGGAAGGCCGCTGAATTTGAATTTCTGTTCCTACTTGGGAGTTAGTATAATGGAGATACGGTACAGCGCTCTTGGTACCGCTTGAAGCACATAGGGATTATATTGTGGGTCTTTGAAGATTAGGCGATTCCTTTTTGGAAATAATTAATTATTTTTATTGGATAACAGTTAGAGTAGCTGCTTCATCCGAAGATATCAACCCCATATAAATAATCCCGTTCTCTATCTGTGATTCGATTCCCACGCACGATGCTTTCCGATTCAACCGCTCGCGTGATTGCATGTCGTACATAAATCGATCAATCATGGAGTAAATCCAACATGTCAAATAATAAACCCTTTGCACTCTCGCTCGGTTGCTCGATTCTCGATTCAACGGCCGCGCCGGCCAGCAATGCATGGACTAAAATGTAGGATCGGACACCTTGCTTGCTTCACAGCTAGCTTCACACAACTGCATAGCTAGGTACGTACATCACAGGCGGGCGCATGCGCGCAGCACACATCATCATACAACGCATGCAATCAGCAGAATCAATGCTCTCTCAGAAAACCATGAACCGAGGACAAAGATCACATTGCATTCACCTCGCTCCCCTGCCTGCCTCGCTAAGTCTTGCGATAGTATTACCTATCCACCACGCTTCCGACCGAACTCGCTTCAACGCGCAGCGCAGCGTCGCAGCATTTCGTTCGAGACCTGTCCACATCCGTTGTACTTTTTCGTTTGTTCCACTGCCGCCGAAAAAATAGAATCATCTCCGTCGCCGTGAATGGGTACCTACCTACGTGGGTTCATCATCCGATAATATATCTTGGAACGCATTGGTACAATTCTTCCAACACAAACGAACGAACGAACGAACGACAGCTTCAGAATATATTCAACGCAGGTTCGCGTTCGTTAGTCAACAACAACAACAACAACTTCCTCTTCTTCTTCTTCATTTGACCATTGGGTAATAATAGCTGCTGCAACGGGTAGGCGGTCATTGTTTAAAACTCCGGATCCCATTATCCGACAGTCTTTTTTACCACGACCCGACCCCGATCCTGATTGATCGTTTGATTGATTGGATCGAGAATCGAAGGCGCAACAGAGAGCTAGCGATCGATCGCGCGACACGGCCGACAAATAATCATCATCAAACATTGTTGCTTGCTCCCGACTTCGTCAAGAAGTTATTGTCCGCCTCCCAAGTGCTTCTAATTAACTCTACGCTTGACTGCACCTCGATCCGACCAACAACATCCAAACCTCAACGCACCTTCGCCGCTTCGAAATAGTCGCTTCCCATTATTATCTAGCTTCCAACTTGAATAGTTACGGCCAATGTACGACGACGCCGCCACCACCATTCCGCCCATGCCACCAACGACCGACCGCTCCAACAACAATATTTCCTCGCCGCAAATAACAGTCTCCAAACGCCACGACTCTTCGCCGAGCTCGTCGTCCTGCTCCACGCTGATCGATTCCGCTCCCTCCACGCCCGATACGCCCGCGTCGCCTCCGCCGGCCGACGACCGTTTGGCGGAAGAAGACGACGAAGAATCTCGCGCGACGGCAGCGGCAACGGCAACGGCAACGGCTCCATTGATGCCGGAGGAAGAGTTGTTGACGGACAACGGGGAGAATAATCATCATCGGGATAATAATACTACCAACGTTATAATAGCAACGACGCTGCACCACGCAATAACGGCCGGCGAGGAGGAGGAGGAGGAAGGAGAGGGCGGAGCAGTCGACTTGCTGCGAACCATCACGACCGCGACCTCCGACGGCGCGGCGGGCGCGGGGGCATCGGCCGCGCTGGCAGTGGCGACGACGTCAATGGCATTATCGACTCCCGCGGCGCGGGGGGGAGCCGCCGCGGCGGCCGATCCGACGAGTCCGGACACGCCGCGCTTTTCGGCGTTTTTGGATTTCATCAACGAACCCGCCGAGGAGGCGTCGCGGGATGCCGGCCGCGGCGTCGGCGACGATGGAGCGGGGGAGGCCGGATCGACGGCGGCGGCGGCCGTGGCCAACGCCGAGGGGCGAGGAGCCGCATCGGCCGCGGCAAACGAGAACAAAAAATGCTCGGAACGAAACGATGATGATGCTACGATGGCTACGGAGACGACGCCCCTGGGCACCACGGAGGTATTGCCGAGCGCGGACTCCATCACTACCGCTGCAGCCGTCGATAACGAAACTACCCAAGCAGCAGTTCGACCGCCGTCCTCCCCGCTCTCCCAACCGCCCCGCTATCGATACTCCCAACGATATCCTCCCGGCATGGAGGACTTTACGACGGTGCAAAATTCCAAGACCAAGGTTGGCCAACGATGCTATCGGATGAATTTGGAGAGGCCGTTCGATATTCATTGCGAGCAGAGTCCGCTGGTGAGTTTATACGGAGTTTATACTTTGTTTGGAGTTTGTCTGGTTTGTTTTGAGCATCTACTTTGCTTGATTTGTCGGAGGGATTTATAGTATATTGGTTGCTATGGGCTTGGTTAGTTGGAAGATTTGTCTGTTTGGAACACACACGTTTTTGGAAGGGGGATTTATGATTTATGCATGGTATATTGGTTGCATACCATGCTCGGTTGGTTTGGTTTGGATGTTTGTCTGTTTGGAACACACACGTTTGAATGAGTTTGCGTTTGGTGAAGATTGTGCCATGGCCACGGTTTACAATATCGTGTAGAGCTTGACACGATATGGCTGGCCGATTTGTTATTTCGTGAAGTGGCGGAACATTGAATTCCCTATTTCAACTGCGGGCCGTGTATTTAGCGCAACTTTGCCCATCTCGTGCACCGTTTCTTCACCACAAGTCTAACTAACCCTCCCTTTGCATCAACAAATCAAACCTCCATAATATAACAACATATTATTATACCAAACACGCAATCCAACAAACAACAGGAGTACGGAGATTACATGGCCCCGTGGACCAAAGAGGTCTTTCCCGCAACCGTCGGTCCCACCGAATACTGTCCCCCGCGTCACTTGGGGGGAGAGGAGGTGGTCTGGCGGGAATTGATGCGGTGGAGCGATGCCGCCGACAGGGCCGGCAAGGGGTACAATTACGGAAGAAGAACCAATGGCGGCGATGATGATGGGTGTTTCGGGGAGAGGAAGGTGAATAGCTTGGACGAGGTGGACGATGGCGGCAGCGGCAAGGTGGAGGGCGAGGGCGAAGGGGACAAGACGATTGCCAAAGGGGCCATTAGCCCCGGAGGCAGCGTCCGCCTCGATGCCGAAGTAGACGCCGCCGCCGCCCGAATCGGCACCGTGGATCTATCCGACGAAGAAAATCGAGGCGGCGCCGACGAATTCGAGACGTCGCCCTCCGCGGCAACGGCGGGCACGGCGGCCCACCCGCGCTCCTTCGGAGCCGCCGCCGCCAACGTCGGAACCCTCCCCACCGGCGGCTGGCGCACCCTCCCCTCGGACGAAGTCGACGTCGTCCGACAGTTGGGAGGGCGCAATCCCTACGGGGAATACGCGTTCCGAACGTACGATTTGTCCCACGTCTTGTTAAATACGGCCAAGGGCGTCATGAAGGATCACAACGACGAGGTGCGGCGGCTGATCGACTTTCCGGGGGTCGCGAAGCTGACGCAGGAGTCGATACCGCCGTTGAGAACGGTGTTTTCGATGGATTCGACCACGAGCGAGGACGAACGGGACAATCCCAAGAGCGCCGAGGAGATGGCGAACGACACCGCCCGTCTCTTCCGCCGGTCCGAATTTAGCTTGAAGGAGAATGCCGAGAGGGACGCCGCCGAGGGGGCGGAGAAGGAGAGGCTCAAGCGCGAGAAGGAGTTGCGGGAGATGGAGGAACGGCAGCGGCGGGAGCGGGAGACGGGGTTATTATCGGACGATTCCCCGTTGGACAAGAGCCAACGGCGTAAGACCCGTGCGAAGAAGTTTTTGAAGGGATTGTCCCGCGGGGTTTCCAAGACGATCGGCGATATGAACGGGACTTCGGAGAGCGATGCCAGCTGGAGGGGAAGTTCTCACAGGGGACGGGCCAATTCCACCAGTTCGTCGGGAAGGGGCGCGGGGATGGTGAAGCGGAGTAGCATGCAGGCGCTGACGATTGACAAGGCGCGGGATTTGGTGGATGAGAGCGATGATGACGTGAGCGCGGAGGGGGGCGATGATGATGAGGTGAGTTATAGTGCTCTTTGTTTTTTTGTTTTGAGTGCACATCTTGTGTCTTTCTTTTTGACTTCCTTGCTCACGTTTGACTTCTACACATCATTGTACTCTCTCACAGGACGAAGCCAATAAGAAGCCCCTAAACGTGGCCCTCTACATCTTCGGCGAATATGACACGCTCAACGACCTCGCCAAGGACGGGGCCAAGCGTCTCGGCATAAACAAGGAGGGAACCGACCTCGACATTTTGAAAATGAACGATCCCTGTCCCCCTCCGGACAGATGGGTGCGCACCACGGGCTGGAGCAAGTGCAATCCCTCCAGCATGTATGCGATCTATCCTCCGGAAGACTTTGATTGGATTCGATACAACGATCACTTGAGGCTGAGGACGGAGGATTACAAGGAGAAGTTTTTGGGTGATAAGGGTCCTCAAGATGGTATAATGGCTCATAACGCGAGGCCCCACCACAATAATTCGGGTATAACGGAGAGTACGGCGGCGGCCAGCACGAGCACTTCAGGTGAGGGGCAGCCTCCTCCTCCACCATCTCACGGGAGAAAGGCGAGTCGGACGCCGGAACTGTCGCCCATAATGTCGCCCAACGTACCTCGGGTCAAGACGGCGACGACCGAGTCGACACTGACGCCAACCACCCCAATGAATAGGAAGTCGGGGGCGGACATGCTGAGCCAGAGCGCTCGAGCGCCCCGTACCTCCAGATCATCAAGCAATAGCAGTTCTGGCGGGGCCAAGTCGCACTTTAACAAACCATCCTCGAATGCTGCCGCCGTCGATCCGTTGTGTCAGAGCGCACGCACCCCTCGTGGGAGCTCCAAACTGTCGCGCTTTCGCTCGGCATCCAATGCGGCACCCACTGCAGGCACCGATACGCTGAGCCAGAGTGCGAGGGTGCCCAGGAGGAGTAGCAGTACTAGCACTGGCGCAAAGGGACATTTTAATAAAAGCAACAACACTGCCAGTGATGTGGATAGCTTGAGCCAGAGTGCAAGGACTCCGAGGGGTGGTAAGAGGGGGTTTGGACGTAGGATGTCCAGCATACTGAAGGGCAAATAGGTAAATGGAGAATCAACTTGAAGAAAAATGATCTTGACGATCACAATGCGAAGTCAGCCGACAAGTCTACTGGAATATCACACAAATGTTGGGACAAGAATGTACCATCTTTATCTGTATTTGAAGGGGAAAAGAAACAAAATAGCAACACCAGCAAAAGTAAAAAAGGGGGTGGGTGTACAGTAGATGTGCCACGAAAAGCGAAAACAGAGGGTGAAAGAGTCCATTTAATTTTTGGGGAACAGTTCTATTATGTATTGGATAACTAATAGGGCATCCATTATTGTTACCTTTTGACACTTTTCACTCTGAATCATGCCTCTAGGGTACGCGGGCTTTCAATAGCTTCCAATGAGTGTCCACAGCGATGATGGATAAATAGGTATTCGCGAAAGTAGAAACAAATTCTGACTTGTTTCTAATTCCACCATTCAACACAATGTGCTCGAAACCAACTTTAGACAGTGCGCTACATATCATGATGCGTCATTCTCTTTCTCAAACAGGGTTGATTTCAATTAGTTTGTGGGCGTTTACCTCTATGATAAGTATAGTGCGACTACAACAACACCGATGCCCTCAAATAGGCGTTCAAAGGGGGGTACAATAGTACATCGTTTGCACAGCTCCCATTGCATCACAAAGATCTCCAGGTCAAGCCTTGATTGGAACTGTTTTTCACTCATAAAGATCTTCAAGTGGATTCACTGCAATGAGGAATGAAAAAAGATCCAGGATCCAGTTTCGTGCTGAAAGACAACAATCCCTTTGCATGTTGGTCGAGGTGGAGTGCAATGGTATAGTGTCAATGGATGCTCTCGTTACCATTATCATGAATACTTCAATATCCATTAAATCTTCTTCAGCGGTTTTCATCTTCTTTTCATGCGGTCGATCAATCTATCATTTAATCAATGCATAATATTTGTTTTCAGGGTTTGCTCTTCAATCCTTTGAGCATAGCAGTTGACTATGACAATCGGATGTGGCATTGTTTCGACAGAAGCAATCATGTAATGAATCCCATAGAGATTACTACCAAATTGCAAAACAACTGACACGGAGAATTGCAATGCATTGTAACATACCATATTACAAACCGGACAAAAATTGGTTGCAAGCAGCCGCAAATTCTTCCGGCATTTGATTGACAATGTTGAGCGTGGATTTGTCTCCTCGCAACGTTTCCACTCGACCGCTTTCGTCTCGACCAATCAGCATCTCGCAGGCCTCGTCGAAGCGCTTCGTCCCATCCAAACCGTAGTTGTCGAACAGAGTCGCACACGCCTCTCCTCGGATGCAAAGAAATGTTGGGCTATTATTACCGCCAATGCCGCTGCCGCCGTTCTCCTCGCGCCCTCGGGCAATGGCCCGAACGGCCAACGCGAAATCGTAATCGCTCCCGCCCTCGATGTTGATTCCCTTCGCGTACCGCCTTCGCCGATTTCCCAAATAGGCCATTTCGGATTGCACCGCGCGAAAATTCAATTCGTCGTCCAGCCAGCCGCTCCGCTTGGAATGAAGTTCCGCCAGATGGGATCCGTCGTCTTTGAGCTCGAAGGAGTCCGGAATGGGTTGTGGTTGCTGTTGTTGTTGTTGTTGTTCATTATTATTTATTGAATTCGCAGGGGCGGCCATTATCATCCCGGTAGCGCCGGGGCTGAACCAGGGATTGGTCAAAATCCCGGCCCGGATCCGTTCCGGACGCCGCGACGCCAGGGAGAGACAGACATAGTTTCCGAGAAGCGATCCCACGGCAACGTATTGGCCGGTCGCGGCGGTCGTCGCATCGTCATCGTTGATAGTGGCCAGTACGGAGTCGGCGGCCTTCAAGCAGGCATCGGAAATCTCGTCGACGGTGCAGGATCGGGGAGGGTTCTCGCTCGCGCCGTATCCGGGAAGATCGAAGGCAATGACGACGCGGCCATCGTGAATGTCGCCGTCGTCGTCGTCGTCGTCGTCGCAATTCGCTGTTCCCGCTGCCAAGAGAGGCAAGACTTCCAGGTATTCATCCGACGATCGAGGAGACATGTGAAAGCAAAGGATTGGTGCTTTGTCAACTACCGTTGTTGAAGTGGAAGATCTCCCGTCGCTCATCAGGTAGAAGATGGATCCCAATGCCGTTTTGACCATGCCGCGTTGGATATTGGGAAGCTTCATTCTCTATCTTTGATCCCTGCTTTGATTCTGGCGCTATAATATCTATCCTCACGGTGGGTGTAGTGGTGAATGGTGAATGGTGAATGGTGAATTACGATTTCGCTCTGGCTCATACAGCATAATACTCCCACTATCTATCCCTGGTACGAATTTTGTTTTGTTGCGATTTGAGGAAAAATAAGACATAAGATTGCCTGCAACGGTTAGGACATTTGTAGACATGCCTAATTGCTTGGTGCAAACACGCATTCGCAAGGTTCAAGGTTCAAGATTGAAGTTCAAGAGTGAAGAGACATCCCTGATGCCAGTATCTGCTTCAGCTGCCAGCTGATAAATGTTGTGAGAGTGAAGAGACATCCCCGATTTGAGGCAAATATAATAATAATATTATGTCCACCAAATCAACAAACAATCACTCCCATGTTGCGCATGCACTCGTACATCATTATCACGACGAATATGAGAGTGAAGAGAGGTGAAGAGACATCCCTAATTTGGTGCAAAGGCATTTCCAATCTATCACTCCCCTCCCATTGCATACACCTTATTGCACACAGTCCAAAGAATGATGTGAGAGTGAAGAGACATCCCTGATTTGAGGAACTTGGCACAATGCTTTTTATACCAAAATACAAAATATTAATTATTCTTACTCTCACAAAACAACTTCAGACAACTTCAGCATGAAATCAAACGTTTACGCCATTGCAGCATATCTTGCGTCCGCCGTCATCTTCGCCTACGGAGATGAGGCAGGTGATGCTAACCCCTCCACCAACTTCTTGACGAAGGAATCATTCATAGAGCCCCAGTTGGTATCTGGCCTTCGTTATGGTGTATCAGACAAAGACAAGGGCACCAATGAGAAAATAAGGAAACCGCCTGGTACCAAAAACCTGTTATCCCAAGACGTTCTTGACGAAGAAACAACATCAGTTGCATCTCTCTACACTTATGGCGCCCCTGCCATTTCGGAAGATGAGATTGGGGGTCAAACATGCATTCCTGGTATGCGTGTCTTCACTAGAGACTGGTACCTGTGGTGGTACTCGGATTTTGCTGCTCAAATCACTCACTACCCACACCCAACCATAAACACCCTTGAGTTGAGGAGGGATGACTGGAACGAATTTGTAAGTTCCAACAGCTATTCTATGTGTGTATGAGTTCAGAAGCTAATCACAATGAATTTTGTTTTGTGGATTTGATAGAATTATTTTGAATTTGAAGAATGTGAGGTGAGCGGCTCAACCGAACCCTTTGGCGGAAGGAATGTCCGGTGGTATCCTCGGACAAGTGCGAACACCCCATTAGTGTCCATTCATAATCAAGGCATATACCAAAACCGGCTCTGGGACATTCGGGATGAGGTGCCTAACTTTGAACCGGCCTTCAACTTCACCAAGTTTACCCGTTGCATCAATACAAATCCTGTTCCAGGCAATCCGGAAGGAATTGATCCTTACAGGAGCAAATA
>JALLAS010000969.1:0-10680 GCA_036939415.1 Detonula confervacea
GGACCCATCATGGGATTTTTTCTGTTCCATATGGGGTTAGCTATGGGTCCAGTAAATACCCATTTTTCATGTACCCATTATGGGACTTTTGACAAACTCTGATGTACCGATGCGTAGACCTCTAGCAGTCTTAGCTTTAGTCTCACGACGATAGTTCTTTCGGTACTGCCGCCATCCTGGACAACACGACCGTGATCGCCAGCATCGCATCCGCGCTCAGCCGCCGGCTAACAACCATCGTCAACGTGAGAAGCCGCCGACGAACATCGCAACAACAGCGCGGAATGCCGCCGCCAAAAAACCATGACAATGTCACCGCTCACCTACGAGGAATATGTTGATGCCATTGGCACCCTCCCTGCAATGACTTCGTTCCAAAATTGACGCAAGATGCATCGCGTGTTGTGCGTACGTCTCGCAACTCTCCTCTCCACCAAATTGGCGAGAGAGGGACGCAGAGGTGTCGCGGAATTGCCAAACATCTGGCAAACATTGGGCGAGCAAACATGGGTATATGAACCCAATCCCGGACGCAGCGCTCCCCTCCCAGCTCATTGCGTGGCCAACGCAGACGAGCGCCAAGCCAGCCTCCACATAGTATGGGAGCCAAAACGGGAATGCTTCGACACGGAGCAGAACGTGCGCTGAGCAATTTATGCCGCTCTCCACAAGGCGGTGCCGGTGGAGTATCACAGCAATCCCGCCACAGGCACATCGGAATGGAGCATTAACATGACGCCGTTGGAACTCATTGTGAGCCTTGATCCCTACTGCAAGCCAACGGGCACAATGGTGGCCAACAACGAAGCGCAACTCTCCAGCGTGTACAACCACACCAAGCCCATGACCAAACTTTTTCGCCGCTTCGAAGAATGCCTAGACATTGCACCTTCCAGCAACACGCCCGTCTTGCAGGCGCAGCTCCTCAGCAAATTCATCCTGCTGATGGAAAAGACCGGCATCTACAACGATCAGATGGAGGAGTGGGAGGAGAAACAAACAGCGGATAAGACGTGGGCCAACCTCAAAATTTATTGGCTCAGACAATATCTTCTGAAGCGGAATCGCCCATCCTCCACAATGGGGCAAACCTTCCAAGGCAACCCGTATACGAATCTTGCCGACGGGGAATTGACGGATGACAATGCCACCATCGCCGATGATATTGCCACAATCAACACGCATTTTTCAGTGATTATGGCAAGGGATCCCGAGAGCCAGCAAGCCATCATGGCGCTGCAGGCGGAAGTGTAGAGTTTGAGGAATGGAACTTCAACCCCCTCCCAACAATTTATGCACCACCTCCACAATGATACGCGCCACCAGTGTTCCAGCAGCCGCCTGTGCCACCAACATACCAGCAGCCGCACCCACCTCTGCCAGCGCAACAGTATATGCCGGCACCACCTCCGCCATACAACCTGTCGCCACATACATCGTTTAACACGCAATGCCAAGGCAGCGGGGGAAGATGAGGAGGCAGAGGAAGGGGGCGCAGAAGGGGCCGTGGACCGTATATGCGCCAATCATGGAGGGGGTTATGGCCAGCAACAGCAACAGCCTTATTATAACCCCCAGCAGCCAGGGTAGGTCACCCAGCAGACGCAGATCGCGCCGGCTTGGGGGAACCAGTACCAAGCCCCACCGACCCAAGGAGGATCAGGACAGCAGCGGGCCACGTACTCAAACACGACAAAACATTTTGACAATGATTTGTTTTGTTGGAGTTGTGGGTATGATGTGAACCACCAAGCAGCGATGGGGTAACCACCAGCCACTTGCCACGAGGCACAATCTACGTAGCTTCTTGGCGTGCGGGAAATGGTGCCTCAAGAATAGGCATAAGGTGAAAACACCAAGTGGGCATACGCTGCAATGGGACAACGGCACGCTCATGAACATGTGATGGCACGGGATAGTAAATTAAATGTGAAAATCATTGTTCAGCCGACCCCCACCCCTAGTAACACATGTGACACCCTAAATGGTTATGACGATAATGATACAACTGTTGTCACATCCGATGCATCCAGCAGCAGCCAAGCCATAGATCAAGCCATGGCTGAAACCAACACCACTTTGGACTCCAGCCACCAGTTTGCAAACAAAGCAGCAAGCAAAATCCCTATTCCAAAAGGAATGACAATTGGAGACTCGGGCACAACGGGCCACTTCGTCATGACTGGAGCCCCAGTCATTAATGTCAGACCTACAAGAGCTCCAGTCAAGGTCACCATTCCTAATGGTAACACAATCTCTTTCTCTTCCACGCATGAGTGCAACTAGGACATTCCGTGGCTACCAGAAGAATTGACCAAGGCACACATATTGCCAGGCCTAGCCCATGCATCACTTCTCTCTATCAACAACGTATTTTGCGATGGAGGAGCCAAGGTTGTTTTTGACATAGACGAATGCCGAGTGTACTTCGAGGAGAAACTGGTCCTGGCTGGAGCCAGGGATGAAACCACAGGCCTATGGACCCTCCCTATAGCACCTACCAGCCAACCTCCCACATGTGCGACGTGGCTCAACTTAGAAGCCACTCCCACGGCAAGCCATGCTCAAGCAAATAGTGCTTACACAATGTCAACCACCAAAGCCAGAATCAAGTACCTCCACCAAAGCTTGTTCAGCCCACCAACACCAATATTATTAAAAGCTGTACACAACAACCAACTAAAAAAATGGCCAGGGCTCACAGCGACTGCGATTAAAAAGTGCCTACAAGAAGCACCAGCCACTTCCAAAGGCCACATGGAATGACCTCGCCAAGGAACAAGAACAACGAGGGACAGGCGTGACACACCAAGAACAGCCATCAAAAAGCTACGCCAACAGCTGGATTAATTTTACATCAGGCCAAGCCTGACATAGACAGTATAACAGTAACAGTCTCGGCCAGCCTCCCAACATCGTACCTCAGGAACCCAGTACCGGCCCGTCCACCGAGCCTCCCAGCGTTCCCCCAGTCCCTACTATTATACCATCCAACAATCAAACAACGGCTACCACAGCAATTAACCCGCACACAGAACAGTGTCATCATGTCTTCTGCTACTCAGCACTATCAACTATCAGACAAACACGACAACACCCTGTATATCGACGCGATAGGAACCTTTCCCTACCAATCATTGGAGGGCAATCAGGCAATGTTAGTCGCGTATGACTATCGGTCCAATGCAATACTCTTTGAACCAATGAATATTTTTGAAAGCCCAACAATCCTGGCAGCTTTTCAGAAGCACTTCAAGTACTTAAAATTCTCCAAAAATATCCAAATATCGCTAAATCCCATGGCCGCCAAATCTTTGCGTGGGTCATTGTTATATGTTGCTTGTTGTTGCCGTTGCCGTTGCCAGTTGCCGTTGCCAGCTAGCAGCTAGCTCTTCCCAAAGACTCTCTCCTCGCCCTTCCTCGACCACCGCCCTGACAGCTACTACGAAAACACTGTTAGATCTCTGCAGCCATCCCACTGCCGCGATTTCCTGATCTGATTGTATGCCCGCGGGATAGGAGGTGGTAGGGTGCATTAGCGGAAACATACAAACAGTTAGTGCTGAGCGTTGAGCTAGCAGTGGGTACCGAGTGCGTGCGTTCACCAAATCAAACGAGAGGGCTGGCTATCACTATCATAAAGAGCGACGTTTCTCTGTAGGCTTCTCATGATGATGTTATTATGCATTACTCTCCATCAAATCTGACGTTGCGCTACACATTGAATCAATCATAGATTTTTGCCACCACCACAACATCTTGCGCTCAATAGCAATAGGTCATTCGCGGCATTATTTAGATCCCGAGTGCAATAGTAGGTTGTTGCCCGAACCATGGCGCCCTCTTCTCCGTCTCGCTCTCGCTCGGCCATATCTCCCCAAAGAAGCACCCCCGGGCCTCCTCCCTTTCTCATTCGAATAGTAACAACCCTAATACCAATATTTGCATCATTGCTCCTCGTCACGACGGTGTACCTATTCCACCTGCACCACGCCCACCACGATCCGGAGGACGATGCGTCCGATTTGGATCACTACATCAATCCCATGGGCATGGGACAACATCCGGATCACGGAGGGGCGAACAGTCCGGGGGGATCGGCATTGCGTCACAAGATGGATTTGGCCAATTTTTTATTGCAAAAGTACGACGAGGAACGAACGGAAGAGGGCGAGAAGGAGGCGATGGAGATGGGACATTGGAGGGGAGGGGACGAGGAGAACTTTGTCAAGATGGTCAAGGAGATGAGTCGTCATGAAGATGGGGAGAAAGGCAACAACGAGAAAGTCGACAACAAGGTTGTGGTAAAAGATATTGGCGGCAAAGGCTCGCACAGAAAAAATGATAATGGTCCAGGTTCCTCTGTCCACAAACTGAGCTGGGAACAACTGCAACACGTCTTGATACATCAAAATCTTCTCCCGCAGCCAATCGACGTGACCCACACCGCACGAGGGTTCTCGGGCCTTCCTCCGGACGAAACGCCGGCGTTGGCCGGCGCCAAGCGCGGCTCCATCCACTGTCCGAACACCGATCCGCGCGTGGAGGAGGTGATGAGCTCCATGCTGGCATTCTGGAACGAGCCGCGAGGGGATCGAGATCAAAATGCGGGAATGCCCGACGTGGAGCCGCACGTGTTCATGCCCCCGCCGCTAACTGTAGAGGAGAGCCGGAGTCCGAAGACTTCCAGGAGGAGGTATCTGACGTTCGAGCCCGATACCGGCGGATGGAACAACCTGCGCATATCCTTGGAGAATATGATAACTTTGGCAGCCGCCTCCGGGAGGACTTTGGTGTTGCCTCCGGAGCAGGTCATGTATCTGCTGGAGGCGAGGAAGGGGGACGAGCGAAGGGGACGGAACTATGGCGATTTCTTCAATTTGACCGAGAACACGGAGCTTTTGAGGAGGGTGCCGATAATAACTTCCGAGGAGTTTCTCAAGCTGGAGGGCGGCGGGGATGGCATGGTTCCGTTGGGAGGGTACAATGCCACGTGGCAACAGCATTTATGGACCATTGCGCAGAATTGCGAGGAGCGTAAGAAGAGCGATATCTACTGCGAAGATTTGTACGATCATTTTCGGGATCACGGTCAGTTATCTCCCGTCTCCGGAGAGGAACCCTATATGAATTGCTTCATATTCGATGCCGACGTCTTCACGCACGGAGAGAGCTACATTGACAAAATAAGTCCAGAGATACGGGAGCGGATCTCAAAATTCTGTCGACAACGCACCCCATTCTTCTACAACAGAACGATGCACGATGCCCCGCTATGGCACTTTGAAACGATGGACTTCCGATATCGAATGTTGGTGCATTTCTATGCCTTCACGCTCTTTACCGACCCGGAAATAGGAAATTACTACAAACGATTCGTACGAGACTTTTTGCGATATCACGATGATGTATTTTGTGCCGCCGGGAAGATAATACTGTCATTGCAATACGAGGATCATATGCGCGGCCTTCCTACGGGCGGAGAATCATCGTCGTTGACAAATCTTGATCCAGAATTGATGGGAGGGTATTCCTCATTGCATATACGCAGGGGCGATTTGCAATTCACGGAGGTGAAGTTCGATTCGAAACAGTGGTATCAAAGCACTCAGGAGATATGGAAGCCGGGTGAAATTCTGTATGTGGCAACGGACGAATTCAACAAAACTTTTTTCGATGACTTTCGCAATCTGCATTCAGGACCGTTGCGGTTCTTTGATGACTACAAAGAATTGGCGGGACTGGACCTGATAGATCCCACTTTGTATGGATTGATTGATACCGTCGTTGCCAGCCGCGGTACTGTATTTGCAGGAACGTGGTTCAGTACCTTCAGCGGCTACATCATTCGTCTGCGTGGATATTATGGTGTGTCCAAATTCTACTCTTATTATTCATGGGTAGATCGAAAGTATTTCATGCATCGTTGGATGGATGTGGGAGATGGCTCGTATTATGCAAGGGAGTATCCTACAGGATGGACAAGTATTGATGGAGACGTATTCGTGGACAATGATCGCGAAGTGGGGAGAAATCCAAATCTTTATCTTCCCAGGAATGCAATGGATTTTTGGAAGGAGCGGACTACGGAAACATTGATTGCGAATAGGTACAAAACTGCTGGTGGAGATAGAAGGCTTGATTCAGCGGTCCATATTGCCAACAATTTTGTTCAAGAGGCCCCACAACTTGGGAGAGGAATTGCAGGGCGTCCGATTGAATTAACGCCTGCTCTTGTTGGTGCCAAACGTGGTCACATGACATGTGACACTATTGACAATCGGCTTGCCTACTGGAACGAACCACAGGGCACCCGAGATGAAGCATTTGTATCGGCATTTGCTGACAACCAATCCGGGTCCAAACCCAAGTATCTTGTCTTCACAGCTGATAAGGTATGTTTTCTTCTCCAGTATTTTGTTACAGTTCTTGTCCACCATACCAAATGCCATTCCTTTTTTTACGCAGGGAGGCTTCAACAATGTTCGCATGTCTTTCGAGATCATTTTCATTATCGCTGCTGCAACGGGTCGAATATTAGTATTACCGCCAGAACAAGGCATGTATCTATTGAGGAACGATGGTTCCAA
The DNA here is from genome assembly GCA_036939415.1 of Detonula confervacea. Lineage (NCBI taxonomy): Eukaryota > Bacillariophyta > Thalassiosirophyceae > Thalassiosirales > Thalassiosiraceae > Detonula > Detonula confervacea. Next base: position 6,591 of record JALLAS010000969.1, read on the forward strand.
GAAACAGCGCGGATTAGATGGTTTCTTTGAAATGGGCAGCTATTTCAAAAAGAGAGTGCAATACATTACCATGGAACAGTTCATTCTCAAAGAGGGCCGCCCTAGTGGGCAGTTTCCTGTTCCTGCAGAGAATATGCAGAGGATAATTGCGTCTGCAAAAGCTTGCAAGCCGGGTGATGCCAACAACTGCAACATCATCCATGATCACCTCGAACAGCATGCAGTGACAGCCAATATTACCGCCACTCATCATGAATGCTTGGTATTTGACAAGGGCATGTACGAGAGAGGCATTCCGGACAACGCCCAGAGTGCCATAGACTTCTGCAGCAGTGGGAAAAGATCCCTGGTTTACATGACAAAACAACTGAACCATCCTCAGCTGTTATACATACAAGCTGCCAAACCTCCAACAAGAATGCTGTCGCATTACTACGGCTATCTCCATTTTACAGATGTCGCGGAGGGGAACTACTACAAAAGATACATCCGGGACCTGTTGCATTTCAGGCATGAGATATTCTGTGCAGCGGGCAAGATTATCGCGTTCCTCCAGAATTCTGGGAAAGACTTGGGATTCGCCACTGATTCTGAAGGTGGTGGTGCTTATTCTTCTCTTCATATTCGTCGCGGTGATTTTCAATATAAGAAGATGAAGATATCAGACGAGGAGTGGTACATCACTACTCAGGAGGTGTGGTTGAAGAATGAAATTCTATACATAGCAACGGATGACAAGGACACGGCAAAATCGTTTGAACCTTTTCGAAAAGCAGGGCACAAATTATATTTTCTCAACGATTTCACTGAAATGGCTGGACTAGACAAACTGGATCCAAATTGGATGGGAATGATTGACGTCGTAGTGGCGAGCAGAGGCCGCGCATTTGCAGGGACATTCCGATCCACCTTCACCGGATACATCAATCGATTACGTGGATATTACGGTCTATCAATGAAAGACTCTTGGTTTGGTCAACCGGACAAAAAGGAAATGATGCACGAATTCAATGACGAGCATTCGAATTACCATGTAAATCTTGACACGTATGCGAAAGAGTGGCCGGATGCTTGGATTGGTATTGATGCCGATATTTCTCCAATGACTGAAATCTATTGAAAAAATAACTATTATGACTTAAATAAGACTGTTGTAACGGCATGACATACCATTTCGTTACCCATTGCTTTGTTTGTTTGGATTGGAACATAATTAAGATCATTTATGACTTTTTTGCAGGCCGTTGTTTTATTGACCACATTATGTTCTATTATGCTGCCAACTTGCTCCTTATAATTTAGAAGACTGTGCACCAGAACAAAGTCAAATATTCAGCCTGAAGCACCCGATCAATTTTCTCTTGCTGTGTATTATGAATTGACATTCCACGAGAAATAGCCATAGTAAAATAAACACAGCGGAGGAGGCATTTCGCAAATCCCTTTCTCCTCGCCAGTCAGCTCACAAGGGTGGTTCATCATGTGCGCAAGATCTTTCCCACTCGCTTCGCATTGCAAGAACCAATCCATCTGAATAATCAAATCTGGGTGCAATGATTCAAGCATGACACGGATATGACTCTCCATCATTTCGTTCCCGGCGAAGTTCATATTGAGTACATATTCCTTCACCACTGTGCCATTTATGGCTTGAAGGTCTTGTTCGCCAGTAATGTCAGGCATTCCAATTAATGAAGCCAATGGGTTCCTGACCAGTTTTGCATTTGGAGGCTTTGTACACGACCAGCCAGGAGGACCTTTAAAGTCTTCCATTCTGACTATGATACCAGATGGTGGAATATCCTCATCATCATCATCATCTACCTCAACGTCGCTACCCTCTCCTTCCGCATTTTCATCCATGGATTCACTCCTTTCGTCATCACTTCTCCGGCCATGATCTTCTGCAGGTCCATCCTCCTCGAGACCCAACTGCGGATGACGCAGCGCCGGCGGCAATAAACTCTGCGCTCCACCCTGCTTATTCACAAAATCATCCACCTACTTGCTCAACCCGCCCAGCAACCCCTGCAGCCGATTATTTGTTCCGTCCTCCGCCCCGGGCCGAGAGGTTACCACTTCCCTCCAGCCCTCATCGCTTCCCACCATCAAATGCTCTAAAGCCTCGGATACCAATGTAGCGTAGGTCGTACCCATGAGCGATACGTTCAGACTAATTCCCAGTTCGACGGTTTCCACTCGATGCCACATTCCCGATGGGAAGTAGAACACATCGCCCGGATGCAGCGTCACGGTCTGCTCCTCTCCATAGGCATTGTTGTCGTCGTATTCGAATCCATAAGCGCCGGTCGATTCCAATAATCCGGAAACTGCATTTCCTCCCAAGCAAGACAGCCTTGACAGCCTCGCCAGCTTCAATTGATTCTCAACGACGCTTGCATCGCGCGCGTAATGCGGGGTCGTGCCCCTCAATGGATGACGGACCCTTCCTCGGCGCAACATCCATCGCTTGACTCCGCTCAGTTGAATCGTAAAGTTTTCTTGAAAATTGGTGTGCCATCCGGTGGTATGCTTCTTGTCACCGGAAGCTTGATCATCGTTATTAGCACTACCATTCTTACCATTCCGAGTAGAGGTAAAGGAGGAAGCCGATGCAGCATTATTAACACCATTTGCAGCTCCAATGAACAATTCCACCTCGCCGCGTCCCAGCGTGGTCCCCGCTCCGCCCAACGTCACCGCATCGGCACGAGGAGGATGATAATGCCCTCCTCCCAATCCCGTAGCGCGCAGTAGCGATCCCACCAAATGCTGCTCCAACGCGGGCGGGGCGCGACAGTACGCCGGATGGGATCCGGACTCGTGCAATGCGTAGGCGGTTTCGGGATCGGAAATTTCGACGCTGTTGAGAGCTGCTGCCGCTGCCGGCGGCGATGATGATGATGATGCGCTGGAAGTAGAATCGGTTGTTGCAGTTGCAGTCGCAGCAGCGGAAGGAGGAGGGCGCAGCCACAGGAATACGTTCTCGCTGCTGGTCTCCGCGAATATCTGACGGACGTCCGCATCGAATAAATAATTGTTGCAAATGTCCGACACCATGGCCTCTCTTTGAGGAGCGCTCATCGCCTTCCTTCGGATGTGGACGGCGTCTTGTCGAAAATGATGTTGCAAAAAGTCCGTTTTCGAGAGGGGGTGGAGCATGGAGTCGAGGAGGGTGTTGGAGTCGGGATGGAATACTACTTTGATCATGGGCGGCGGTTTGGACTTGGACGAGCCGTTACTGCCGCTCGCCGTTTTCGCCCGTTTCTTTTTGGGGACGTCGCTGCTGGCCGATGATGCCTCATCGTGGTTGTCGAGGACGATGACGACCGGCGGCTTTGGTGCCGCGTCTGCCGTTGGAGATTTTGCCGCTGCTCCTGACATCGTGTGGCAGAGTGCTATGATATATCGGGTGGTTGGTGGATGTGTTTTTGTTGTGCTATTGCTATGACCGACTATGATTCAGCGAGGAGAAAATAATATATCAAAAGGAGTAGGAAAAAATAATACACGGCTGTCAATTAAGGATGTATCTGGCGCGCAAAATCTAATACCTATTCCATCGTTATATTGGGCACATCTACGCCCAGATCTAAAACATCAGTCTTGGTGTCAAAGCTTAGAGGTAAAGCCTAGGAGTAGTACGATAGAGTGACGGAATGAAACATTCGAAAAGAAAACAAAGCTGAGAAAAGTAAACGAGGCCACAGCACACGCACTGTTTGGCCCAGCCGAGAGGCACATCCCTTGCTCGTATAATGCAGATTTGACTCTCGGGGAAAAGTTGCTGTGCAGTGTTTGGCTGAAGAGCAACAATGAGCAAGCTGCCACTGACGGTTGACTGCAAATGGATAAAGTGCACATGAGAATGATGAGGCATAAATATGCTCTTAGTGCATCTTTGTGGACATGAAGTTGATCATTTTTGATGGAATTGAAATTGCCTCGCATTGTTGCAAACGACGTTTAGTCAGCTACCTGGAGTGATCATCATCATCTCTAACTTTGTGGCCTAAACTCTGCAGAAAGAGACATTTTTTCTAAAAAGGTGTGCACCTACAAAATTACTGCGGACCATGTGAATAATCAT
>JALLAS010000970.1:0-10751 GCA_036939415.1 Detonula confervacea
TATTTTCAAGAGATTGCCCAAAATCAAGCCAAGATCTGGTGATTTTGTATCCGATGCTTGATCTGAGTGGAGCTGCCCGTTCAAATCAACAACACATAAGCATACTACTAACTTCGAACTAGATGGTTTGCTAATACCATTGCTACTGTAGGAGATTGTAGGCGGTAGATATCTTTTGCTATTGCTATCTTGTAGAATTGACGAGAGCAATTTGTGCCCTTACTTTCTCTGCCAACCCTTGGATTTGAATCCCACCGCTGATAATTAATGATGCGGGGACCTATCTCTGTGTTCTGATGAAACAGAATTAATGCTGGTGCTCTTCATGAAAAAGATGGGCCATGAACTTGATCTTGCATATTCTAAATAAGAATTAAATTGATAATGATAAAGTTGAACAATTTATTATTGTTATTAATTACTACTTCTCTCCTCTCCATCTTGGTTGCTCTCCTCCTCTTGAGTCACCACTTTTTCGCTTCAATTATCCTCCGTGTTGTTGTTGTTATTGGTGTTGTTGTTGTTTCCTCTATCACATCATTGCCGTCGCATCATTGCCATCCTCCATTGCCTCCTTGTCCTCCTTTACCTCTACTTCCACCTTCGTTCGCTTTCTTGGCGTAGATTAGGCAGCCCCCTCGCGATGGGACACCTCGCCTATTAATTCGGCCATCCCCTCAACCCCCCCTGTCATGGAGTAGGCCACCCCTTTGCCCTTTGATTCGCCGCCCTCTCCTCTCGGTCATCGAGTGTTCGTCGTCGCCGTCTTGCCCACCGTCTCCTTGGTCTCGCCCCGCATACCACCGTCTCGCCTCGCCTGCCCAACACACTGCCACCTTGCCATTCGACGATGCATCCGCGCCTCGCGGTCCGTCACGTTATTATCCTCATCACGACGAGGCATCTCGACAAGGATTTTGTCGCATCAATTCCGCGGCGCCGGCGGTGGGCCGCCTTTCCCTCTCTAACTCGCGGGTAATGCCGCCGCCTTGCCATCAGCCGCACCTCATCCCGCCCATGATCTGCTACCTCCCCTGGAATGCTGCCGCCTCACCGCCTCGGCTCCTCTGCCTCCTGCTCCAGTCAACACCATTGTCCGGTCCATCGATTGTTCAATTGCAATTCGTGATTCTACAAAATAATGATTTTTCACCGAGGCCTACAGTTTTGGATTAACTGTAGTTCAGGTTACTCTCTCGAATTGAAACTTTGTATCCAGCAATGTACCCAAAAAATAAAAAGAGAACAGCATAAAAATTGACTGGTGTAAAAAGTGGGTGGTAGTTCCTAGGTACGTAAAAAGATTTTGAGTACATAGGAAGTACATAAGAAGTCTCGTTTACCTGTCCACTCAGGATTGTGACGGCCCCGCAATCTAAAAGAGAAACAAGCTCAAGCCAAGTAGCGAAGCCTCAAGACGGTGACAAATAAGGCTCCAGCTCCTGTGACCTCATCTCCTACCGCTTCCCCAGTTGCTGCAACACCTGATGTACACGTCTTTGTCTTCTGATCAGCCAGTTCCCAGTTAATACATTCTTTCTACAGGTAGTCCCTACAAGCCACCCACCAAATTGATAAGGACACAATATCACAAAAATCTTTTCTATCAGTTTCATCAAGGTTCCATCTAATTTGCAAACATATTATGAAACTTAACATGTTATGTCATAATCACATTTCACTCTATTGCACAGCCCACCAAAAGTCTAACGTCACTCGAATGAATATGCATTATACCAACACCAGAACCCACTACTTCTCCAACACTACCTGTCACGTATGAGCCAACGACGAGCCCCACTGCATCTCCCATTCCACCATAAAATTGCAGTTGTAGCCAATATACGCAGCAGGATCTCTGCAGTGTGTGTTGTATGTATGTATGTATGTATGTAACTTGGCCACCGGCGCTAGCAGTCTTACCCATTAGAGGCCTATCTAGGCTTGGGACAGTGCTCTACTAGCGCCTAGGCGCTTGCTGTTAGAGATTAAAAAACTACCATAGTGTGGGTTGTGAAGGAAGGACATGTTGTGTCTGGTCAGGGCAGTATAAGGTTTATCTTTCAGTCTCGTTCAATGCACTTATCACAGCCTTTTGAATGCAGGGGTGGATACCCATGAAATACAAAGGTGGAAATCGTCAAATAGATTATAGCATGCTAGATAGGTGGCACCAAAAGAATAAATGGTTCACACACCATACTTTGCATCAATGCTTTGGATAAGATGGTGTTTTACGGCCATCTGAATTGTGACAGTAATGAAAATGTAGATAGAGGTTCTCCATGGAAATGCATGCACTAGATACTTAGCAATAAAAACCAGCGTTCACGTAAACAGATTGGTGCGTTTTCCACTAAAGAATAGATTTACCAAACTGTGACAGTGAATCAATTGTGCCAATGATTTGGTGTATCGACCCAAAAAAGATATGGTGAATATCGTGGCTTCATTTTTTCTCTTGCCAAACCAAAAGTGATCTCAAGCCGCAATCATTTCAATGAAAAGTAGATGACTATCCCTCCACCACAAAGTTTGTCTTGTATGGTTTTGTGGCAGAATTGGCCGACGTCGATCATTTTCTGTCAACTTCAATACATGCCACAGAAATACATCGCACGCACTATCCCTATGCCTTTGGCTCATCACCACCCCCATGCTTCTGATATCTATACTCCTCTTGCACCCTGTAGGGCTCCGTCAAGATCCAATTCTTCTTCTTCTTCAATTCTCTATCGCAGCATCGTTTATAATAAGCAATAAACGTCCTGCATTCATCTAACGGATTGTCGTTGGGTGATGGCAATTTAGATGCATCAACATCCTTCTTCCCATCGGCCTCCTTCCCAGCCGCCGCCGCCACTGCTGCCGGTCCCTGCTCCTTCAAATTCTTCAACCTCTCCGCCTCAACATCGGGATAATAGCTCTTGCCATACCCAGCCTTCTCCATATCGCGAGCCTTATCGGTGGCATCCTTTTGGAGGCATTCGAAGAGGCGCTGGGCGTGCTTCTCGCAACCGGCCGGTTCAACGGGGAAGTAGTCAGGGAGGATGGACGGGCCGTCAAGGGTGGGCGGGCCGGAGATGGCGTCGCGAATTCTGTTCCAAACCATTGCAGCGTTGCGTTTGCTTTTTCAATCTTGCTGTTTTTGGAAGATTGGATTATCGATTGTGGCTGTGGAATGAACCGTAGGCTGTGTATGTGTGGTGTCGCGGAGAAAAAGCGAACTGAAGATGGGAGCGCCGCGTCAGCCAGCGACAATGATATCGCTGAATAAATATCGCTGTATTCAATCAAGATTCAATTAGCGATCTGGCCAGGATCGGCCGCCAAAAAATCCGTTGCGCAAGAAATCCAGAAGCTGACTGAACGAAAAGTCTCAGCGGCGCAGCCTGCGGGCATGCCAAGGGCAGTGCAGTTCGCTGCACTGCCCCCGCACTAAAGTCTGTAGAACTCGGAAGTTTTGTAATAATGTTTAGATTTATATTTACATTTGTTACTTATTCTAATTTTAAATATATTTACATTTATTTATTTCACTAAAGTATATATTTTAGAACCTTGATTCAAGTTCTAGTAAATTGCAAATCGAAAATAACATAGACGGGGCCTATCTATTTCCCACGCAACGTGACCTACACCGGGCACTTTTGCCCTTGTCCTCGCAGGGGGAGTGAGACAGCGTGGACAGTGGACAGGCGTGGACATTGCGACACTACGATATCATACAGGGCAACAACACAAAAAATATGCACATGATGACCGACCATGGCCATTGCATGGCCGATAGATGGCAATCATGGACCCCCGCCCCGTCCGCCCGCCCGTCTACTGCTACAACGGCAGTCCACGGCTACGGTAATGCAAACCCAACGGCTACGATACAGCGACTGTGATGATTCGATCCTGCTTTTGCCGAGTTGCTTGACCCGCTGAAGCAACAAGCACCTTTACGACCACGCGGCCATTTCCATAATTTTTGGACACAAAACATTCTTTTCATGATGCCATCCATGAAAGCAAACACCCACGCAGACGGCCACGGCCTCGAACTTGCCAGCCGCCTAGTCAAATCGATATTGCGTCAAATCACCGAAGGCGATGCTCCCTCCTCCAATTACGATAACAACGACATAATCCACAGTCTCGTGAGCAGCAATCGCGGCGGCAACTCACGCCATGGCGGCAGCAGCAGCGGTGGCGTACATCCAAAGAATCCCTTGACCAGCAGTATCAAATCATCATCATCATTTCCCAATAGCAGTCTTACTAGCGACCACAATGACTTTAATGATGCCGCAAGCTTCACGGCATCGGAACGATCGTTTTCATCTCATAGCGCAAATAATAGGTCGCCATTTGCTTCGCCCAAATCATCTTCGTCGAAATTTCCGCCACGGCCTCCCTCTTCTTTATCGCGCAAGAAGGATCATTATGAAGGGACCGGCTCAAATGGAGATCGTCTATCAATTAACACTACCACTGCTTCCACGGCACCTAAGTACGGAATTGGTGTTAGCTTGATGGGTACAATGGCTTTGGCTGAACTCTGCGAGAAGACATTAGAAGCAGGAAACAAAACAGAAGGAGAGAAAACCAAGCAAATAGGAAAGAACAATAAACCTTTTTTGCCTGGAATATTGCCACCTCCGCCGTTGTCTCCTTATGAACGATCAGATACTACTCCAAAAGCGTCTAATGGAGGAAAGGATGCTCCATCTTTTGACATGGGAACTCCAACATATGATAATCAAGGATTCCTTAATGAAAACAACGACCGAGCCGATATCATCAGGACTCCTTCTTGTGAAAGATTCAATGCAGTTTTGCGTGGAGACAACTGGAACACGGAGAGCAGCTCGTTTGATGCAATTGCTGAAGAAGGCGGCGATTGCAAGTTTACTGCTAATGCCGGTAGAGCTTCAACCAGCAACAAACCTACTTCGCCTCTGAACGTCCAAAGGTCCTTGGTCAGCGAAGGCGTAGTTGGTGTCGGTAGAGGTGACAGTGTCCAAAAACGGCGCATCACCATGTTCGGTTCGGAGTACGCAAGGATATTATCCTCTTCCAAGGCTCTATCTCCAACATCCAATGTTAGCAACAGCAATCCCCATCTTCTATCTAGTGCAAGGAAGGTGAAACGATCATCTGCGGTAGTATCCAACAAAATCAAGGCTCGAATTTGCTCTTCTGTCTCCGTTGCACAAAGTTATGCCTCATCGACGAAGGAAAGCGTGGAGTCTCTGGGAAGTGTACTGCTCACCCTGGATGATTGCTCCAATGCTATTGCCACGGCTGCTATAACTGATGTCATAGTAACATTTGGTTCGGACATGCCGCCAAGAGGGTACTACAGGGCATTTCAACTAGGGGAAGAACCGACGAAGAATATGGTACCTGGGAAGAAACGTCGGCGACTATTCCAGAATGTGAAGAAAGAGCNACGTCGGCGACTATTCCTGAATGTGAAGAAAGAGCCCAATTGGGATCGTGCAGTTCAGCGACCGTGTGTTACTGCCTTTTGTATCATTTATCCGGATAGGAATGAATTCGTCCCGCCGGGGTTCAGTGTAGTGCGTCATTATCAACCTGCTGGAAGCAATGAAATTAAGAAGAAAGAGGGAGGTTCCAAGAATGACAACAGTGATCAGCTTGGGTCTTCGGCATCACCAGCGGCAAATATCAATGTATCTTCTTCAGGAGAGCGCGTTTATCTTTGTTACAGACGTTCCCGAGAAGGGAATCCAATCACAGGAATAGTCTGCCTCAGACCATCCAAAGGAGATCTCATTCCAGAAGGATATACTGTATTGGAGCGGACGCCTCGTAATTACTTGGCAGATATGGCAGCTAAATCGGATCAGCCTCTGTTTCTTGCATACAGACAGAGGCTTGAAAATCTGGAGTGTCTGCGTCCATTGCCCTTACTTTTGTCGGTGTTGCATTCCAGATCAGATTCAGGAAGGAAGGAATTGAAGGCCTACTATTGCACGGGGGGTACTGTAGTGTCATCAGATGTGGGAAGGTATCACATTATGGACCGGTCAACTCACTCCTTATTAAGCTCCTCATCTGCCCAGACGCGTCTCAATGTCATTCAATCTTCAAGGAAAGATAGCGAGACAGCTGTGCCGGCATGGGTCAGCTCACACTCCGCTCACTCTACATCGAGCCAAGGTGATGGAAATCGGAATGCGCGCAGAGGTTCGGCATCATCTTTTGGAGACGATTTTAGTGTAGGTTCTGGCATGTGTCGAACGGCGACGGACTCCTTTGACTCGTGCTTTTCAAAATCTCCAAGCCAGAGCAGTGTGGCATCTTCTACTTCAAATGCTTCCCAAACCAAGAGCATATCACCTGGACTCAGTAGTCTCTACAGTCATAGTGATGACACATTGCAGACAAGTCTAGATGCAATGCATTTCATCCCACCGATTGAATGCGCCAGAACTGTGCTCCAAATTGAAGACGCAGCGAACTCCGAATCTCTCTCACTGCAAAGTCAATCTCTTCTTCAATCTAGGGTTGCTGTCATCACTCCAATCCTTACTTGCTGTTACTCGTCTCAAGGTGGTGTGGCGCTGATGGCAGTTGAGGGTTTGATATCATTGCTAAATGACACAAAGTTTTTTGCACAAGACGTAGCAGACGAGAAGGGCAAAGATGATCGTATTGCTGAATCAAGTGCACAATTGACACTTCTAAATCTGGCGATTCAAGTTGTATGTGATGTAGCAACATCCTCGGCGCGAGAAACACACTTCCCTTCATGTGTCGATTTTGTCTCCGATGCTGTACAATATGCAAGGGGCATGTTAAACGAACGCACGATTGGATTTGTATTGAGGTTCTATCTTTTCGTCTTTTACTTCGGAGCTAGTGTTCCCACCAATGGCTGGCCTTTCAATAAAGAATGGCACGAGAGTAAGGTGGGCATAACAGACGACTTCTTGCTGGCCGACAGTGCCGAGCCGAATACTGGAGGTGCACCTCAAGCGTCAGCTGTTGCATTGAAAGAATTAGTAACAATTCTACTGGCTCGGATTGGAACAGGGTTGGAGAAGTCCCTATGCGATGAATCCTTTATGACTGCAAATGAGGATGAGCCATCTGAAGAGTCACATCCTCGGAATATTGTGTCTGTATTGGTGGAAAATGCCACGAACAGGTTGGAAATTGCCAACTACACACATCTGGCGATGTATCAAATTCATCGCTCAGGAGGTAGTGAGTTGTTCTGGCATGATATGATCAACTCTATTGGTGAAGGTCTATTTGGGCAGAGTGCGTCGGTAAACGAGGGTGTCATCCATTCCAACATCATTTCCTTTGCAATTCTTGCTAGCTTTGTCAAGATATCTTCTGCCAAGGTCAGGAGGGCATTTAACAACACAGAGCCTGTGCCACGTGATGTTGCCTCGAAACTACTCAGCTTTGAATTGCTTCTGCACTTCATAAAGATGTGGCATGTTGCGGTCACTGCAGAGCTCACATTATGTGACACACAAGAGATAAATCCTTTGAAGGCAGCTGCGCCACAGAAATACAACGAGATGGAATCAACTGCCACGATGATTTATGTTGTAAGGCGCCTTGTGATTCCCACCCTTTTGTCAAATACCTCTGCAGCTATTGAGGATTGCAGGGTATATCGACGTATTCTCCGAATCATTTCTCAATTATGGTGCAATCCATATTATCGCCGCCATATGAAGATTGATTTGGCAGTCTTGATTGAACACTTCGTCTTGAAGGTGATTTGTCTTGGGCCACAAATAAACTCAACGAAACATCAAGCTGGAAGCGATGGAGATACAGTGAAGTTGTCTGAAGGTATGCCATCCCTTTTACACCAGCAGCTAGATGTCCTTGAAGAGATGAAAATTTGGTTTTCAACAGATTCGAGCAACGTCCTCGACCTTTACATCAACTATAACACCCAAGGAGACCTTCTGCCTGGTACTTATGCTAAACTCATGAACAAAATTTGTGAGTCATTGAGCACTCTGGCCGAGAAATGTGGTACAATTATCAGTGAACACGGACATTTCACAAGCATAAACGGAGGGAGTGGATCCCCAAAAAAATCATCAATGTCGCGAGGGAATGCAATGCCTACTGCACATGCTCATGAGGCAGCTCAACATATGAGGGAAAAGTCTTTTCATGCAATCGCTGCTATCGCAAAGTCTATGATGGATTGCGCACTTACATCTCAAAAAGAGCAGGAAGATGAACTGCTGGTGGCGTCAGCATTGGCGATAGCGGACTCATATTCATCCTCTGATAGCAATTCTCCTCAGAGCAAGAAGGATACCTCACTTGGACTGTCGCCGCCGATGTCACCAACTTCTGGTTTTGGCGATGACAATATTGTTGACTATTGGAAAATGAGAGTCTCTTCGAGACGGTCCTCATTGAATCCTACCTTGCCCACATCAAACCGAGATATTGATACGTCTTTCTCAGCTGATATCAATCATTCTATGAGTGAAGACTCATCGAAGCAAGTGCAGCTGCAGCAGAAACAGGAATCGTTTGATGTGGCATTTAAGTTGATCGCTGCAAAGGGACAGCTGAAAAAGGGCATAGACTACTTGATCGCAGCTGGCCATCTGACTCCGTCACCAAGACACATTTCTGCCTTTCTGAAAATTTACCAATCATCCTTCGATCCTGACATACTTGGAGATTACCTTGGAGAAGGAGGGTTTGATGGTGCCGATTCGATAGACTTTTGGAATCTGATCCGATTCAACTATGTTAGGGCGACTTCATTTGTAGGCATGAGCATTGAAAAAGCGTACGTATTCATCATTTGGCATCTTATTAATGACATCTTGGCCAAGCTGATTCACTACTCACCTCACATTTCCACACACCTTGAAACCACTGCTGCTGTCAATACAATTTCAGCTTACGGCATTTCCTGACTAACTGCGGTTTTCTTCTACCAGGTGAGGCTCAGAAGATAGACAGAATCATATCCACTTTCAGCCAATGCTACTGGGAAGATAACGCAGGGGACATACAGAAATGCCCGTTCCAAGATCAAGACACCGTCTTCCTTGTATCTTTTGCTATCATCATGCTGAACACCGATTTGCATAAATCCCATGCTTCCAAGGGCAAGGCACCGAAGAGAATGACAAGAAACGAATTCATTACAAATCTGCGTGGGGTTTACAATGGGGTTGACAAGTTTCGAGACGATATCTACTCAATTTATGACTCAATTGAAGCAACTCCCATCTTAATTTCAACCTCCATGTCGCAAAACAAGACTAGTAAGCTGGACGAAGGACACACATCACTTCCTTTCAAGGATCAGGCAGATCTTGCTACTTCTGTCCAGTCTTGGGTCAAGAGTGTGAAACCTGTGCAAGAGTTACTCAGGACAGTGTCCGTCCGACATGATGATTTTGTTGAGCATGATGATGAAATCTCTCTCAAGGACATGACGTCTCAAATGTTTAGTGCCAACTGGCATCACATTCATGGTGTGATTAATGCCACCATTGACAACGCTCATCTTGACATATCGGGGCTTGATTGCTGCATTGATGTACTTGAATATTCTCTTTGCACGGCATCCTACTTGGGCATGTTCGTGGAACGAGCTGCTTTTAGCAAGCTGTTAGGTCGTGTGAACCGATTCAATGACCTCAAAGTCAAAGAAGGGGCAAGGAAAGGCAAATCCAAAGGAGAAATGTCAAGCCATGCTAAGTTCGAAGATGTTGACCAAGTCCGTAGCTTGACGAAGGAGCTTCATGAGTCACTTCATGTTGATGACACAAAAATTGCAACAATGAAGCAAGTTGCAAATAGAATTCGCAATGGACACATTCTGCTCAATGATATGAGTCGAACCTTTGTTAGAGAAGGTGACTTAGTCAAACGGCATCAACTTGCAGGCCGAAGCTCAACTTATCGTTTCTTCCTCTTCTCTGATACATTAGTGTACGGCCACAAATCAAGTCATGGTGACTACAAAGTGCACGAAGAACTGCCATTGCATCTAATGAAAATAGAAGACAGCGGGGCTCTGGGGGGCAGTTCATCAAATGCCAAACAAAACTCCTTCCACATTCACCACCCGAACAAATCTTTTCTTGCCGTTGCATCAAAAAAAAAAAAAAAACAGCAGTGGATTAATGATGTAAATAACAGCATTCGAAGGGAAGTGTTGCGCAAGACAAAGGTTGAAAAGTCACGGATTGAAGCAGCTAGAAGATGTCGGATTTAACATTTTGCTATGAGATCATCAGCAGCAACGTACTTGTAACTTTTCATAAATAATTATTTATATTCATGATAATTCTACTTTCAAGTGATGCCTCATCGCATCACTGCTTCACCATTGTTCAATATCCTCAAATCACCATGGTGTCTCTCAAACACAGCAGGATGAGACCTAGCCAGACTTTTGAATGAATTCGCGCCAACACTATTCATCAGCTTGTTGTGTTCACGTCTCCATTGATTCTGAGTAGTACGTCCCCATGGCAATTGATCTACATTGATTGGCTCCATGACTGCATCTAATTTCGGATTGTAAAATATGGGCATAGACGTTCGACTGTGTGTATTGGAAGAATGGCGCAGTACTCTATGTGGAGTTGCAAGGAAGTACCCATCCGTCCAAACCTCTGCGAGTTCCCCTATATTGCAAATTAGTATTGATGGTTCAGTGGGTGGTACATCAATCCACCCTCCTAGGACATTTTGCACTTGCAACCCAGAGGAGTTTG
>JALLAS010000971.1:0-10672 GCA_036939415.1 Detonula confervacea
GGGTCTACTAACAAACCTACGAGAAGACCTGTTTGAGACCTGGGAAAAAGTATGCCGAACTGGCATACTTTCAGCAGGAAATACGGGAAACTGGCATACAATAGAAAAAGGCTTGAGAGACCCTCATGACTGAACTGTGCATGTGATGCTGGGGCCTGGGGCAAAACGAATGATACGAAAACAGGCAACTGGAGATCTCCCTAGACAGACCGCATTCCCACTGGAGTCACTCTGCATCTTCGTGGGAAATGAAAATATGACGCTGGATACTACTGAGCAAATTCGTTTCGCTGCACACAAACAGTTGACAAAGGAGGTGTTTGTGGAGCAATTTGATGAAATTGATTGGTGGCAGGTGCATTGTACTTTGAGGAAGGTTCCAAGTTTATTCCAAATCTGGGCCTGCAAACAGGTGACGGGCATAGCACAGGCACATTTCACTTTCAGTCTAAGTATAATGACAGTGTGGATCCTGTATGTAGAAGCTGTGGAATGTGTGCTGAGACAACAAAGCATATCATGCTCTGTCTAGAAATGGGGTGAGTGGACACGCTGATGAAAACGATTCACAATGTCAGAAAGTGGTTGGAAGAAGTGGGAACGGACTCAGACTTAACCTACTGTCTGATAAGGTTTCCACAAGGCCGAGGAACACAGACTATGGAGGAGATGTGCCGCTTTTTGCCAACGAGACTATCAAGGCTTGCAGTATTGCAAGACAAAATAGGTTGGCTGCAATTTATGAAAGGCATGATTTCAAAAGAGTTGGCAAAGATACACCAAAAGCACTTGATAATGTCGGGATCCTGGCTGAGCATTGACAAATGGTGTCAAGGGCTCATCACAAAACTTTTGGAAGTGGCACATGGTCAATGGATCTATCGCAATATTGTGGTACACGACAGGACGGCTGCGCTTAGGCGCCACAGCACCAACAACACAGCAACACCGAACCGGATTGATATGGGCACATATATATTGATTGTACTCGCATACAGTTAAAAAGCTTTTGATAGCTTTTGTTTGCTGGAAGTGGAAGTAAACACTTCTAGACGAAAGAGAAGCCCTCTCTCGGTGGTTCCGGCTGTAACGTGTTTGGTGTAATGGCCCTCGGCGTATGAAGACTCCTATTGGTTAAACTGGTCTGGGTAGTAAATAATTCTACCTAATTTCTTAAGTTTTTCTGTTCTGTTAACATAAATTAATCTGTCTTGATCACTATTATCAGATTATATCCATAAACACTTTGTCAGCCATAGGGAAGTATCACAAAGTTTGATATCATGGTGTGCCGGAAAAGTGTTACATTGGTTACTTTGTCCCAGGCTCAGGGGACCTACCTACCTAATTAGTAGGGGCAGCGCCGCCGTTTTTTACTCAGCTGTTACCCATGTAACATTTCTCCGCCCCGCCCGCGCGCGGCCCCCTACATATCTACCTATATCTACCTATTATCTACCATTGCTTCTACTCCAACGCTACCATAATATTTGCTATCGCCACCGCGGCTCTTCCGCCATCAATCTTTACAATGGCTCCTTTCTCAGTGGCATCCACCCTCCTCGTGGGCTCCACCAGCCTCGCCAACCTCTCCTCCGCGCGGCATCGTCCGCCTTCCACTGCAGCGCAAAGAGAGGAAGGCTGGACGGAAGTATGGGGCATCAAGAATTGCGACGGCGATGATGGCAAAGCCAAGAACGGCGACGACGATGCAGGTGGTGGATCATCGGCCACAGCTGCCATGGAAATGCCTTATCTTCCGCCTCGATATGTCACCGTGATGAAAGATGGATGCGATTATATTGATGGAGGGGGGAAGAGCAAGAGTGGTGCCGTTGATGGCAAAGTTGAGGATGACTCGCCCACAATGCTGAAATTAACACAGCACCGCGTCGCGTGGTTCGAACAGATCGTTCTCCGCATGAACCATATTCCCCACTGTGTTGACAATTCGGGATATGCCGCGAATGAATCCACTGGTGGGTTGCCTTGCTTGTTGGATACGTCACCTCATGAAAGAAAGGGTGGTGATCAAGGCAAGGATGCAGTAAAGGACGATATCAACGATGATGCATTATGGGAAAAGTCCTTTTCCAAGTTGAACGGACCCGTATTGCTCGGTCGGAATCAACCGGGAGGGCTGGGCAGCAATTTCTTCCAACAATTCCAACGGAATAGCACAGCATCATGCTTCCCCCCCTCGAGCAGTCATATTGTCGATTATTTGCGGGTCAAACATTCTCATACTATGAGGGATAATCTTCTCTTTCAGGAACATTTGAGTGGTACGAAAGAGTCTGGAGATGCCATGGCTTACGAATCATTGATTCAAGACAAATTGAACTACATTCTTCTGGCGTTGAGATATGGCAACGATCCGGCATGGGAGGGAGTGTATCGACTGCAATGCATCCAAGCGGCATTGGATCCCAATGGAGAATACGCCACGGCCAATGGCGGAACCAGGCGTCAATCATTCTTTCCTCTATGGGCATGGTATCAAACTTATTCGGAAAGATCATTGGCTTTGCACAATTTGCTTCCGACGACGCATGCCACATCGCCCTCCACTCATGGCGGGTTGGCGTTTGAGTTGTTTCGATACAATGACTATCGGCACTCAAGCCAAAGCAAAAAAGTGGAATCAGATGAGGATGACGACGAGTCAGAGGAGAAAGAAATTCACCAGCACCATCCCCTTTCATCCTATTTATCATCCAATGGAGGAGGTGGTGGGGGCGATTCTGGCAAGGTCAATGTGTATCGTGCCATGGAATTTGCGGATATGCTTTATGCATCGTTAGAAGAGAGGTTGAGCAGTGAGGTGAAAGAGAAAATCTATTTCCTTGGAACCAAAACTCCAACCTACATTGACGCCCTGCTGTTTGCCCATTTGGCTGAAGCTCTATGTGACGTTCACCTAGTGCTGGTGCTTGCGAAGCATTCTCGTTTACTGAAGTATTTTCAATGGATGTATGATACATACTTTGGCGAAGGATATGCAGCAGCATGGAAATCGAAATGCTCCGGCGACGGAGTTGGCAAATCATCAGATTCTTGGATTAAGGAGAATGATGTTGCCAATGCACTCAATGCTTTCAACCAGATACCAGAGGCCACTGCTTCCAAACCAACCTCAAAAGGGACTGCATCTGTGGATGACAGGGGGAATGATATGGTCCATGCCATCCAACTCATGCAACAAATGGCAATCCATTGCAACGAACTGGACGAAGCAATAAAAGATGCTGCAGCTCTTCGGACATTGGGTGGAAAAGAGGATGTTGTATTGGCGAGCTACCATCGCCCGGTCGGATCATTATTGTACAAGTGGACCACGGGAGCTGGCAACATTTTCTGGGGGTCAGGGAAGCGCACAAAGTCGGAAGACATTGATGACACGGTGGCTAACAATGATGATGACGATGACGTCTCTCAATCTGGAAGCGGTGGCGACAAAAAGACCTCTTCGCCCGAAGAGGATGATGCACAGCGCATGCATCGTGAGCACGAAAGCAGAATGAAGAGAGACCGCCGTGCACACGATGAACTTTGGTTGAGTGGTGTAGCTGTAGTAGTCGTTGCTGCATTGGTTGTTTCTACGAGGAGATAGTACGTAGATTGCAATGTTGGCCGCAAATAATAAAAATTCCCATTTCAATGCATGTATCTATATTATCATTCTCGTAGTCGTGGCAGGATTCTTTACTGGAATGTTAGCAAGGAAGGCTGGACGATTGAGGATTGGATTGATAATCATGTTTCCCACACTTCCACCGCTGTTCCAAACCTCCTTTAAATCAGAATCCTTCTTGCATTGGCTTTTCGTGTTCTTTTTATTCTTTTTGCTCCTTGTTTGGATTTTTATTGTTGCCCTTGCCACTCTTGTTCTTATCCTTCTTTTTACTCTTTTTCCGCATCTTTGTCATTAATTTGTGGAGGCGGGAGCCTTTTATTCCTTGCCTCCATCAATTTTGATATTCCCGCCATGACAAGATATGCAGCAGCTTTGATACAAAATCAAAAGTGGTACAAATGTTATTAAGCACAACCTGCCACTTTCCACAATATAGAAATACATATGCAATAATGATCGATACTTACCAGCATATCCGAGTATTCTGACGGAGTCGGAAATGTCAGTGCAGGCTTTACCGAACGATTTGAGCGCTTTGTTCAAAGTCCGTTCCAATGATGGCGACAGCGACGGAACCGTGATGTTTAGAGCATGATCTAGGTTGATGTTCCCTTCTTCGGTCTTTGAAATAACAGTTTAATCAGTTGCAATGCGGGCAACAATCTTATTATGTGAGTACAATGCAAGCGAAAAACTCCTTGTGCCGTTTATTGGCGTGGGTGCGTAGTAGAATAACAACTTTGTCCAACATACTTTTCTCAACTCACATACATTTTGCAGTTGTTTGCTTGATGAGGCAACTGGCTGTGGTAGGGTGCGTGGCGGTGCGGGGAGGTAGAAGGGACGTCGGCTCGAGCTGATTGATGGGCCTATTGCTAAAAGTATTGATATCGTAGGAGTATGGTAGTGTATTGTAATATTATGGTCGTCGGAGCCTGTCGGAGCGAGCGAGGTCGTCGGCAATCGTCGGAAGAAATATGGTAATTTGATGGTTGGTGGGCGATGGAAATGACGAAAGATCGAGGCGTGACAGTTATTGGCGACTATGTATGCACCACCACTGATATTATGTTACCTAGGAATTGAATAAATGATCGCCAAGATATCTTCCTTCCTCAAAGATCTTTCCACTTCATCTCGATTTTTGTCTCACCTTTTCCAACAGCAACGCGAAACACTTCACACTACCACTACAATGCCAAATAATTAAAGCGCCGACTTCATAATCTCAACATCCCCTGCTACATCGTTGTTTATACCATGACGTCTTCCTACAAGGAGCCATCCGACGTGCTGAAACGGCTCTTCCTGCCTCCAAAAGACCCCAGCCTCACCCTCTCAAGCGACTATGAGTAAGAAAAGATGTGTCGGCCATGTTCTCTCTTCTTATTCTTGTTGCCCTCTCACTCACACATTTTGCATCCATCATCCCCAATCTTCCACCCACTCAGATGGCTAGTCGTAACCCAAGAACCGCCCCTCCCCTCCATCGAACTCCTCGCCAAACCCGAAGAAAAACTCGCCGGAATACGCTTCGACCCCGCCCTCTTCACGCCCTCTCGCCTCGACTACGCGACCACCCTGGTATTGCAGCACATGGCCACGGGCGAAAAGCAATCCATCGAACTTCCGGAGAATTCCGAGGGGATACGATACATTCGCTTCCATCCCAACAAACCTTACTTTGTGTTCAGTTCCAAGGTTAAGGACGAGTTGGCGTTGGAGCTGTACAAGTGCGAATTGATCAATGGCAAGTGGAGCAATGCAAAGATCGATTTGGGCATGGGTAGTCAGCGTCGCATGAATTTTGTCTACGGCTGTTCTTATCAATTCACGAGCGATGGGAAGAAGTTGTTGGTTAAGGTCGTTCCCGATGGGTGGCCGGCGCAGCCTCCGGAGGAGCCGATGAGTACGGGGCCTGCGATTCAGGTGGTGGCGAAGGATGCGAGGAAGGCTCCCGGGAGGACTTATCAGGGTAAGAGTTGTATTGTTGTTTGGTGCTGCAACGTACGATTCATTGTGTACTTGAACTTTACTCGAACTGAAGGCATTTTATTGACTCTTGTGTACTAGATTTATTGAAGAATGAATACGACGAGAAAAAGTTGAAATACTTCTTGACAACAGAGCTGCTCTGCGTAAACACCGAATCATTGGACGTAAAGCTCGTCCAACAAACCTCCGGAGGATGTCTCATCCAAAGCCTCCAAGCCAGTCCCTGCGGAAGATTCGTCCTCGCGCAGCTCACCACCAAGTTCAGCTACTCGGTACCCATCAGTCGCTTCGGCAAGGACGTACAGCTCTGGGACTTGGATTCGGACAGTATCGTTGAGGTGGCATCCCTTCCGGTGGACGATGAAATTGGTCTCAGCTACGATGCCTGCTCCCGTCATCCGCGAGGGTTTCACTTCCATCCGTGCGAGGATCATACCATCATTTATGTCAAGGCTTTGGACGGAGGGGAGAGCTTGGCTGTGGAGTTTGAGGGAGAGCGCGATGCTTTGTATACTCGTGCGCTGGATGAAGGGAGTTTGATGTTGGGGGATGCGGTCAAGTTGGTTGGGTTGGATTGGAGGTATGCGGATCTTGACTTTTGCGAGTCGGGTATGGGTGTTTTGGAGGAATATCGCTGGAAGGATAGGATGTGAGTGCATTTATTTTACTCTTAATACTCGCTGAAACATCAAAGAAACACACTGAGCTAACAATTGCTTCCTCCAAACACAGGGAACGCAAGTGGATCTTGGAGAAAGATGGAAGCAAAAGGCTACTATGGCAGCGCAGTTGGGAGGATCGCTACACTGCTCCGGGAGAACCGATGACTCGTAGAGGGGCTCGGGGAAAATATTTCATTGTACAACCCACCCCGACTTCCATCTACTTGCAGGGAGCTGGGGCCAGTCCGGTGGGAGACAGGCCATTCCTCGACCGGCTAGACTTTGGATCGGAAGAAGTCGAAAAGACGAGACTGTGGCGGTGTACTGCTCCGGTGGATGGGGAGCTTGATGCTACCAAAGAAGTGGGCGGGGTTATACCAACGGAGAGAAAGGACATATATGAAAGCATGATATGCCTACTTCCAGATAATGAAACGATCATGATTGGTAGGGAATCAAAGACAACGAAAAGAAATTACTTCTTGACCAAGGTTTCCGATGGAAGCAACTCAGAAGTTCAAGTGACGCACTTCGAACACCCTCAGCCGGATCTCCTTGGCATCAGCAAGGAGCTCGTTCAATACAAAAGAGATGACGGAGTTGAGTTGACAGCGGATCTATACCTCCCAGCCAACTACGATGGAACGCCACGGCCTACTCTCTTCTGGGCATACCCCAGAGAATTCAAAGATGCAAAGGCTGCTGGGCAGGTGAATGGATCAAAGCACAGATTCGTAAGCGCTCATTGGGCTTCGCCAATTCATTGGGCAGCGAAGGGATGGGTCATCATGGATGATTTCTCCCTACCGGTGATTGGAGAAGGAGATGCCCAGCCCAATGATAATTTCATCGAGCAGATTGTGGCTGGGTCTATGGCTGCCGTGAATTATGTGAAGGATCGTGGTGTCTGCGACCCTGAGCGATGTGCTGTAGGAGGGCATTCGTATGGATCATTCATGACTTCGCATCTCTTGTCACACACTAGCCTGTTCGCGGCAGGTATTGGGCGATCTGGTGCATTTAATAGGACACTGACGCCCATGTCATTTCAGGTGAGGATTTGGTTTTCTTAAGTATTTAGTTGCTCTCCTTTTTTGCATTTCTTCTAACCCTCCAAAAAATTCTTTTGAAACAGTCCGAGGATAGATCCATTTGGGAAGCACCTGATACGTACATCACAATGTCGCCATTGATGCATGTTAAGAAGTACTCTCAGCAGGATCGGGTTGGAAAGCTGCTACTCATTCACGGAGAAGCAGACGAAAACAGTGGGACTTTCCCTATGCAAAGTGAAAGATATTTTGCAGCACTTAAGGGATTTGGTATGTTTGTTTTGTGTCGTTGTATGTACCATTGGTTCAACTATTCACATGCCAATAATTGACCTTCATAATCTTTCAACTACCGCGCACAGGTATCGAGTCAAGATTGGTTATTTTGCCACACGAGAGGCATTCTTATCGAGCAAAAGAATCTATTCTCCACATGGCTTGGGAGCAAGAGGAGTGGCTCAAAAGTTTGGATCCATGAGGGTCTGTGGCATCAGGAATGATGCATGTTAAACTTGAACGAAATGAGATGTTGTGAGGAAGAGAAGTAAACATTGTGGTGAACATGAATGCTAATTTGGGCATCTTGATCATACCTAACCCATGACTTAAAGTTCAATCTATCACGGTTCTTAAGTTATGTGTCATTGCAACAGTGCACTTCCAACTTTCAATTTTAGGGTAATTCTGCATGATGCCGACAAAGTTTAGAGCATCCACCTACATCGCATTCCTGTCTCTCCATTGTATCTTTGTTCACTTTTCATATTATTACCATTCCCCTCAATAAACGAGTCTACCCTACTCCTGCTAAACTAGAAAGGTTCAACATTTACGTTATGTATTCACATTAGACTGCATGTTGCATCACGGCATGTATCATATGGATCAAATTAGGATGAATGATGAATTTCATCCCGTGATGGCATAACACGGAGTGGCATATAACCAAGACTAACGGGGCTATTTTTGCCAGGCACAGTTGGGTGCATTGCCAATCATATTAAAATAGCATCATCCATTTGCTCTCCATCACTCGAGCTTTGCTCTTGCTCACTGTTGCCAAACATTGACCATTTGAAGCCAATATCGTTAAGCCACTTGACCTGTTCCTCGGTGAGCTTGCTTTCCTTCAAATTACGTCGCTGCTTTTTTACCCAGTTTGCTAAGGATTGGTCGCAAGGAAACTTCGACGGGACGTCACAATCACCATGATCCTCAACATACTTGACTAGATGTCCGTATTTGCTGTTCCATCTGGACTTATTGTCTATTGTTTGCCTCCTCTCACGCACATCTGGATCACCTGCACTTTTCTCTTTTTTTGCATACACTGACCATTTGAAGCCAATGTCGTTGAGGGACTTGATCTGTTCCTCATCGAGCCGGCTCTTCTTGAAGCGCTGCGCTTTAACCCAGTGTGATAAGGATTGATTTTCCGGAAACTTCGACGGGACCTCACAATCACCATAATTTTGCAAATAGTTGGCCAGTTCTTTGTATTTGGTATTCCACTTGGCCTTGTAGTGTAACGTTTTTCCTTTGTTATAGCCAAGTGACCATCTGAAGCCAATCTTTTCAAGCAACTCGACTTGTTCTTCAGTGAGCTTATTAGACTTGTATTTAACCCGCTGCTTTTGCACCCAGTTTGCTAGGGAGGGGTTTTCAGGAAACTTGTTAGGAACGTCGCAATTGCCGTGTTCCTTTTCATACTGTACAAGATCGTCATATTTGCTAGTCCATGCAGTCTTGGGATCTTTGTGAGCTGCTTTCCATTCAAACCCAATGGATTCCAACCTTTCAATTTGGTCTTTGGTGATGTATGACGTGACTCCAGCCTGGAAGAACCTGTGATACTGTCTTCGTTGTTCTCTCACCCAACTTCCGAGGCTAGGAAAATTTGGCGGAATGTCGCAATCGCCGTGTTCCTTTTCATACTTCACCAGATCGTCATGATTGCTAGTCCATTCAGACTTCACCCAACTTTTGAGCTCCCCCCCCCCTTCGGTAACATTGCAATGCCCATATTTGTCCCGAAATGACTCTAACGACTTGAATGAAAGCTCCCACACGTCGTGATTCCATCGCTCATTTGCGGATTCACTGGAATCTTCAGCGGAGTATTTGCGTTTCGATATACGGGATTTCTTCGTTGTCATGCCGTCATCACTGTCGTCCGAAGCACATTCCTGCGCCACGGCTGTCGCGCGTACGGCCGGTGCTGGTGCGCTTGCATGCCGATCAATCCTACGCCGGACGAATTTATCAATGGTTGCATTTTTCGGAGATGCGCTTGAAAGGGATTGGGATTTACGGCTACCCGCCTCGGAAGTCGTATGCGGAGCCGATTTCATGGCTGCCTTCCTCTTACGGCCTCCGGTAACTATATTTTCCTCGGCATGACACATCGACACGCGCCCCACGCGTACGGCATCCCAATCCACCTGAACCAAAAATGGAAACCCGTTTCTTCTGACATCATCGCATCTGGCCATTCGTCCCACGCGTTCGGCATCCCAATCAACCTGGGCCAAAAATGGAAAATATTGTGCCACGGCGCCCATAATCAATTGCCCCGCATCGCTCCTCTGTCCATGTATTGCCATGGCGCTGTCTATTCGGAATCCTACTTGATCCGTGACAAAAGTTGTAAGGTAGGTGCAGAACGCGGACAGGTCGGCGGGGTCGATGGTTGGCATGCTTTGGTAAATTGGGTTCGCTTTTTCGATAACAGCTTGCTGCGACCGACCATCCTCTATCTCCCGTTCTTGCTTGCGTTGACCGAACTTCCTCCACTCCCTGACTTTCCCCCCGGTCGTAAGATACCCCGGAGGCGGATCACAATTTCCGGCGATCTTCGGGAAGATTTTATCCAATGCCTCCGCTCCATTCTTTTCTACGAAATCGGAGAAATCCAACACGTCGACATCGCATCGATGTCGAGACTTCAGGGTCTTCCAATTGAGGTAATTGGTGGCTTTGATGCGTGGTCGGTTCGTTGTTGATTTGTCCTTTGCCATTTTCCGAATAACAAATTATTACAAATTACCCTCGCTTTTGACTTGTAGAGACAATGATTGATTGTTTTTTGAGCAGCCGCTAGCTCCGCTGGCCAAAAATCAGATCTGGTTTTTATTCAGATCTGCGCATGCGATGCGCGCGATTCTAAGAAAAAAATGACATACAACAACCAACCGCCACGACGTATCGTCATAAATCATACCATGTCATCACCTCGCTCCCCCGCCCTGCCTATCATCCTCCGCATCCTCCGAGAAGCCGACCGCCCTCCGCCAACCTGAAGGCTTGATCCCCGGCGTCACCTGCAC
>JALLAS010000972.1:0-10671 GCA_036939415.1 Detonula confervacea
ATCGCGCGCATGCGCAGATCTGAATAAAAACCAGATCTGATTTTTGGCCAGCGGGGCTACTCCTAGCTAGCTGCCACTGATACCATACAATTATGGTGCTGGATTCAACTGCAGTTGCTGCGGCATTTCTATCCACAGGGTTCATCAGCCTGGCGCCAAACGTTCTCCTTTTCCTATTCCCAAATTATGGAGCCTCTACCGGCCACAGCGAAGGCGGACGGGCGATGCTTTCATTGGGCCAGGCTTTAGCAGTAGGCGGGTTGATAGGAGATGTATTTCTCCATACGTTGCCAGATTGTTTTGCAGACGCAGTAGGAGGCGATCATCATCATCAAAATGGAAATGACGAAGAGCATCATCATCATCACCACGAGGGAGGAGAGATTGGTCTTCGAGTGATTCTTGGATTTGCCATGTTTTTGATTTTGGACATAATAGTTCGTTCACTAGAAGAAAAGAGTGGCGGGGGACACAGCCACAACCATTCCAAATCACACGAAGGCGCAAAGAGAACAAATTCCACAAACAATGGAATGGAAGGGGAGAAAAATGACCACAAACAGCCCTGGCAGCTATTCCTATCATCAGCTGTTTTACTCAATTTACTGGGAGATTCTTTACATAATTTCACGGATGGATTAGCAATTGGGGCAACCTTCTCTGTCACGCAAATACCAACCAACAATTCTGATTCGTCCTTCATGTCATGGACAGCATCAGCATTTTCACTATTGAAATCCAGGGGGGGATTGGCATCAATATCTGTGCTCCTACATGAAATACCGCATGAGTTGGGTGACTTTGCAACATTGGTCAGAGCTGGTTTGACTAGGAATATGGCGATTGGAGCACAATTTCTAACTGCAATAGCTGCATTTCTTGGGACCGCATTTGGGTTGTACTCTGGACAAATCATTGAAGGATTGGGGCATGAAGTCTTGCTACCATTCACTGCAGGAGGTTAGTTGTCACATTGAACGTCATATCTTTTCTTGGAAGAGAATAATTGACCTCACCTATTTGCATTTCTCGTTTAAATACTTTACTTGAGCAGGTTTCTTGTACTTAGCTTGTGTTACAATCCTACCGGATGTATTAGAAACTGATGTGAGTACAAACATGCGACTGCTGCAGGTTGGCTCTTTTCTGCTGGGTGTTGCATTCATGTATGCTGTAGCGGAATTGGAAGAGATGGAAGCTTCACACGGACAACACAGCCACAGTGAGCTATGAAGATACTGCGCAGATGACAAATAATGGCCAACTTTGGTTTGAAATCACATTCTTTTGATATGACAGTGTGTGCGTGCGATACGCGATGCCACCTATCCATGCGGGATAAGATTGGAGTGAGATTATCAGTTATGGAAGTTGTCGATCACTATGTCTGTCTACCTACTACAATAAGTACCTCCGTTGATGCCACCTCAAGTTTGGGAGTTGCAATAGGTATGGAGGAAGCATGCAACGGGATGACATAAATCATGTTTTTCAACACACCAAGGACAGACCAAAACCAATGATAGGCATCACATATACCAAAAGCTTCAGCCCTTGGAAATTGTTGGTAGTTATTTGTTCCTTCTCTGTGTAAAGTAAAACCCCGAGGAAGTATGTCAGCTCATCGTTTGAACTTAAGACCATCCAAAAGCTATTGATTTTCATTCCACATGATTGACCCCATACCAGTATGATTCTGTCGTCCTAGCATTTGTGATATATGACCATCAAACATTGTAATCACGATCTATCTTTTTGTGCCTACCAGAAAAAGAAATATATTGCTTCCGTGTGCACCATATCACAATTGCTGCTGAAAAGGATAGAAAAATGAGATTCTCTAACAAACTTGACAGAAAGCTGGAACTTTCATCTTTGTGATGATCCTTCCTTTTCAGCACAATGAAACGGAAGTTTTGGACTCCAGCGGGCCTATCAAGGGCAAACGCCAGCAGAGAAAGAGAAATAGGGTAATGACGTTGGTCAGAGCTGCGCTGATGCTGAACCAGAGAAAAGAGAAAAATCAAAGCACAACCCACCAGTATTCCTTTTTCAAATGTTTCAGGACAGCTTCATTGTCCCACTTGTCATACGTGTCTCTGCACCCCTGGCATTTATCTGCCAGTGGCCAATTAGCTAGGCTGAGTTTATGCTTTGATTTACCACTAACACTGATCTCAGCGTCAAAAATTCTGGTGTTCACATCGTTATGAACCTCCCAAAGCCAAAGGGGGAACTCTTCCCATGACTCTGGCGGGGGAAGCTTCTGACTTTGTTTGAACCGCCGGCAATGGTTGAAACCACAACTATCAAACATTTCCACAAAGTATTGCCTGCATTGCTCGCACTCGAAAAATTGTTCAATGTAGTTTCTCATCGTCTGGGCAACAATTTCTGTCGATACTTGATCAAGTGCCCCAAGAACTGCTCTGTGTCGCTCAATAACACCGATTGATATAATGTGCAGAAGAGACCAAAATCCACACGAGTAGCCAGATCTGTCATCTGATTTACTGCATTGCTTACTCCATCGTATGTTCCCGCCGTTGATCACATCTACGTGCTTGTCAACCATGAATTGTAAATTTTCTTCACTGAACATGACGGAATCAATGTTGTTGCGTATGTCATTGATCAAAGTGTGTAATATCCACGTCGGAGGCAGTGCCCAATATAAGAGGTCAATCCAATCAGAAAATACCTCTCTTTGAGCCGAATCCAATGGGCCACTACTGGTTTGGCCATCTTCTTGCTTACGAGTGAATATTCCAGTTCTCAATGCGTGGATAAATGATAGAGCAGCATCTCTGTACACCGTGTCTCTTGTACGTGTGAGACCATCCAACGAAGCCCCGAGAATATCTACTCCATGAAAATCATTGTCGCCTTCACCTTCTGCATCTGCGTAGTTTTCCATTGCAGAAGGTGCATTCAACTGAACACCTACAACCTCTGCAATACTCTCAGCGGTAAGCCCCTTTTCTTTCAGCAGCATCGGAACTGCTGAGTGCGCTTTGAATGCATCAATTGTTGGGAACCCTTTGACATTATTTTGCATGCATATCCAGTGGTAGACTGAGCAAGAGACTACATGGAAGTTTACCTCAGATTGGTCATCTGGAAGACGGCGATCTATTTCTTTTGCTAGGGCTATATACTTTGTTTTGAAGAATTGACAATGCCTATACCAGCATATCAATGGGGAATGCAACAAGGGCATTAGCCATTTCTGTTGGTTATTCAGATGCTTGGCAAACTAACTGAAGACCAAAATATTATCATTACACTCACCCACACCATGGCGAATAATATTGAACCACCCTTGGACCATTATCTGGTAACAAAAAGTAAGGTTTGATGTGCTTCTCCTCATCATATTCAGAACCTGGTTGAGCAGAAGAATATTAGAAAAAAACCTCATCAGCCAGTAAGCAACCGATGTCAGCAAAAAACCTCCAAACAAACAATACTAGTTCTAGGAGGCAGAAGGACTGAGAGGTTGCAAATGGCAAATGACTCACCTGGTTGCTGCTTCTCAGCTTTCTTCCGTTCATCACCAGAGTAATCCTTACTCGGCGCATTATGAAGTTGATATTCCAATATTATCGACGCCCCGGGATCATCTGCGTATATGAACCGACTTCGTTCATCGGCCTCCCGACCTTGGACTGATTCGTAGGATAATAGTAGAAGCAGGATTATGATGCAGCTGAGAAGAAAAGCTGCTGGAGGAGGCCGCCGCCGCCGCCGCCGCCTCCATCCGCGTTTTGAATCATGATTCTTTTTTGACCACATAATTTGACAATGAGATAATATCGGCCGAACGCACCCATCCGCGTGCCACTGCTTCATCATCTTCCAATCATCTCCATCTCTGCTGGCTGCTGGCATGGATGGTGTGCTGCGCGCGCGCGCTCGCTGGGGGCTGGGGGACGAGAGCGTTCGCAAGCGTCGAGCGGGCGGCGCGGGCGGGGTCATTCACTATGATGAGGTCCGTCGCAGGTCGTACCACGACCAGGTCGTAGGCTGGTCGTAGGTACATCATAATATTATCTACGATATCGTAGCAAGCCAAGCCCAGTTCGCGGAGTTCGGAGGTATCGTAATACGATACGAGAGGCCGCCGGCCGTAGATGGAAAACAGCGATTATGAAAAGGATTTACATCGCATTATTCTATTATATGAGAGTATATGTCATCGCCAAAATATCCCGCCAGCCAGAGCCGTCGACCAACCACAATTCAATGACGACGACAATGACCAAATTCATGACATTTCTCATTCTTCCTAAGCCACTCAGACATATTATCGTACAGCCATTCATCTCTTCGACTGCATGCAATCAAAGAGCCGCCGCACCGAGTGACCCACTCTGACCCACTTTCAGCTTGCCGAAACGCTGCCTTCGCCATGTCGGACCATACCTCCGACCAATCGGAAGCGGCTGCCGCAGACGGCATGACCCCGATGTCCGCGCCATGCCCATCACCCGTCACCGCCACCGCCACCACCACAAGACGACGCTCTCCTCGACTTTCTAACCCACACGTCAATCTCCCACTTCAAACGCTGAGCGAAATACCCAACATTCTATCCGACGAAGAAGCTGCTGATTTTATCAAAGCTTTAAATGGCCAGTATTATCGACAGTGGTATCCGGAGGGGTACGATCGGCAGCATCGTGTGCAACGGTATTCTTCTCTTGATGAGACCGATGGCAGTGATGGCAGCAGTGATAGCTGTGTCGACGACGAGGATGGAAGGGTCTCGATGGAGAAAGCATTTGGTTGGATATTTGATAGGATTGTTTCTCATTCTGATCCTGAGAAGACAAACTTGACTCTACACCGGCCCTTCGAAATTGATGTCATACAACACACTCCATCATCTTGTCAATCTATGGTCAACACGTTTGAACAGAATGCCTTCAGCCCCTGCCGCCAAGAGCAAAAGGACAAAGGCCCCAATGTGGAACAATCACCATGTAACTGTTACGTTGCCCAACTCACACTCATGAATAGTGCAATCCAATCCATAGAAAAGCCACTCCATCGTGAATTGGAATGTTGGGATATTGCCATGCCTATAGAACAACACCAAACTGACATTGTCATGGAGAAAAATGGTGTAACTCTGAAGACGGGAGAGATTTTATGGGATTGGCGGGGCAGGATATCAAATATCCATGTGAAGGCTGATGATATTGATGATGTATCTGATTCTCTTCCGCAGGAGATGGCGGACTTGGACTTCGAGAAAAAGCACAAAAAGAGGCATTGGAAATGGAATCAAAAACTGAAAAATTCGAATGAAAGATGTATCATCGTAAACTTTCGTGGCATACAGCAACCCAAACCTATTGAAACACCAAAGATGAGCATAGCTCAGGAAGTAAAACCATCTCTACCACTTTCCGAGCTACTCACCATCATCGTAACAACCTCTCCAATTCGGTCACATCCATCAACTGAAATGTTGGAGAACACATTTGATACCTTTTCCTATGCTGGAGACGAGTTTGCCTACGAATGTCCCAAAGTTATCATCTGTGATGGATGTCGCATATTTGACGACAACAGCAGCAATGATCATGAAGAGAAGAAGGACGAAAGGCACGGTCCTAAAATTACGAGAAAGTATGCCAACATCAAGCAAACGCTGAGGAATGGTATTGCTACCACTGACCAAGCCGACAACTACAATGAGTTCAAGCTGAGATTGCGCAAACTCTGCAAGGAAGCCAATCTGCCAACAGAAACGAAACATTCATTTCGCAATACAGAAGTAGTGGAGCTGGAAGAGCGAAATGGCTATGGCTTTGCTTTAAGACATGCTTTGTCCCATTGCGTGAACACACCCTACGTTTGTGTTATCCAGCATGATCGGACATTCATGCGCCCCACTCCAATGAAAGAAGTAGTCAGCGCAATGGACAATGACCCTCAACAAAAAATCAAATATGTCGGCGTAAATATGCGATCCAACATCTTGTATCATGATATATTCAGTGGCAAATACGGTAGGCGGGCCATCAATGAGTTGAAAACGATGGTTTTATATCCAAAGGAGCTGTGTATTGGTGGTGGTGTCTACGGAGCAAATGGCAAGTCTGTGCAAAGCATGGTTATGCCCAAGACTGAACAGCATCGTAAGAATCAAGAGGCACTGAAGGACACATATCGAGGAAGCCACGGGTACAGAGCTCATGTCGAATGGATGCAATCAGCCGAAGGGTCAGAAAGGCTTCAGAATGCTGATGACTTCCATCAACTATCACTCACGCCTACCCTATTTTGGTACGATAATACCCACATCGTACAAACAGCTCACTACCGTGACTTCATATTCAATCCTCAATACAAGATGGTAGCGCGAGGTGGATTCGTCGAGGAGAAGTTGAGCCCATGCATGATTCGTAATTGCGAACGGCTAGGATTAACAGCTGGACATGCCAAGTTTGGATGTTATATATTGAATGATCACAGTGGTGTGGTTTTCACTGGGCACTTGGATGGTGGCTCTTACATGACTGCTGAACTTTATCACTCCAAGACTGACAAGTATGCAGCAAAAATGCGAAGAGGCTGCAGTGAATCCCCGAGTGCAACATCATAAGCAATCATTTATTCCTTTCTTTGCAAACCAATTTGGCACAGCAGATAAAGGTATTTTGTACTGCAAAAATACTTCTAGGGTGGAAACATTTTCCTAGAGATAAATGTTCACACATCATCATTCTTCCAGAAGCAAGACCAAAATTGACCAATTTGGCATTCCCAGTTCCCTGTGTTACTCCTGCCTATGTAGTAGCGTTTGCATTGAGGAAGGTTTGGTTGTGCATGTATTGAAATGTAAATTTCAAGGGGGTTCGGTTGGGCTAGCTGACAGGATTGTGATTAAAGTTAGCTACAAAGCTACCTAGAGAACCTCGTGACGTTTGTTAGTGCGAAAAACGTTGCAAATACTGTACCGAAATCAAGATAGTGCCCAAATAGTACGGATTACCCTCCTTACCCGGATTACAAATCGATCATCATCCGTCCCAGATATTATTGTGATGACAATTGATGTAAATCTTCATCATCGATCATGATCAGTTAGTTGGTGACACCCTGCAATCATAGATTCAACAATAGCAATAATTCAATTATAGCATTTCACGAGTTATCTACACTAAGCCTAATAATATTGGTACACCAACGGACGGACGAACAAATATTCTTCCAAACATGGGGCACACACACCATAAGAATATCTAAACAACCCAAAAGAATAATATTCTATGCTTTCATTCTCAATACCATAATCAAAATGATGCCAAATCATTGACTCCATTGCCACCGCCATATCCGCCCTGCATTGCCGACCCTCTACCATTATTATTATACCTCGCTTGCTGCTGCTGCTGCCCTTGATTGTCAAAAGCCACCCATTCGTCCGATTCCACAAATTGCTGCTTCGAATTCTTATCCCAAAACTTTTTGGACTTTTTTCCCACGGCGCTTTTGAGTCGGCTGCTGCCGCTTTTGCCCCCTGCCATTATTTTTTCCGGATCGGATCCGTAGCGATGGTGGTGATTCCTCGGATCCGCCATGGAGGCATTGGGCTCCGATCGGCATCGCTGGGCGTCATTAACGGAGAGGCGCTTCATGCCTCCCGTCAACGCTGTT
Organism: Detonula confervacea; assembly: GCA_036939415.1. Lineage (NCBI taxonomy): Eukaryota > Bacillariophyta > Thalassiosirophyceae > Thalassiosirales > Thalassiosiraceae > Detonula > Detonula confervacea. The sequence goes on from JALLAS010000972.1 coordinate 7,672, forward strand.
TCGTTCGTCAGCCTCTTCCACCGCTCCTCCTCCACGGCATCGTCGTTCGCGTCGTGATACTCGTTCTCGCCCCCGTCGTGATACGCAATCTCCTCCCCGATCTCCAACCCCGTATCCACGTCGATGGGCGCCTCGTTCGACCCCCCGATCTCCAGCCCCGTATCCATGTCGATGGGCGCCAACTCGCTCCGCTTCGGCGGCAACAATCCCAAATCGTCGTCGCTCCCGCTCTTCGAATCCCCCAAGGCCGCCACCACCGCCCTCGCCTTGGCATCCGCCCTCAAAAACCGATCGCTGTGCGCCTGCTTCTGCCTCGCCGCATCGCTCTTGGGATCGGGCGTCGCGCTCATCCCCATGGCGTTCAGCCGCTCGTGCTCCTCGGCCATGACCATGTTGAGGACCCTGTCGAAGACGTTTTCGCGATCGTGGCTGGAGGACATGGCGGAGGAGGAGGCGACGCTGTTGGCGCCCCCGGCCATGAGGTGGACTCCAGAGGCTTCGGTGGAGGCGACGGATTGTTCGGAGGACATGAAGCGGACGCGGTTGGGGTTGTAGGAGGAGGGAGGGGTGTGGAAGTCGTAGGTTGCCGGTTGGGCGGGGGGCGCGGGCCGCTGGTTGTAGGCGCTCAATCCCGCCGTCGGCGACGCGGACGCAGCGGCGGATGGATTGAAGTGCGGATTTCTATTGAGGATGGATTGAGGTTGCTTTGCTGCCCCCGCAGCACCGTTCTGCGGTCTATGCTGTGACGACGTCGTTCGCCCATCCGGCTTGGGTCTGGGCGACGACGACGCGTGTTTGGGCGATTGGTTCTGCAGATTGGAGCCGGCGGTGGACCCCGAATCGGTCGTTCTATGATATCGCGATCGGGGCGACGGAGCGGCGGCCTGTCTGTTGCTGTTGCTATTGATATCCTTATCGCTGCTCCGCGAGCTGGGGGATTTGAGCAATGCTTGCATGCCCTTCTTTTTGGGCGCTGCCTGCACATGCTGCTGTTGTTGTTGTTGTTGTTGCTGCTGGTGATGTTGAGGACCTCCATCATTGATTTCTCTAAGCCCCGAATCCTTTGCCTGCCCTTGGTCTTTTCGCGACGCGTCGGTCCGAGCTTCGACCACTCCTCCGCCCGCCGACGTTGTCCCATTTTGCTGCTGGCTCCGTCCGCTGCTGCGCTTCCGTTGCTTGCCGAAGAACCCCATTCCTCGCTTTGGTTTTGTTGGGTTACTGTGCTGTGATTTATAGAACTCCATGTAGCCTGACTGTAATGCAATCTATTGTGATGAATTGGCGTGGAAGTTAGTTGTGAGTGCACCGTGTTATCACGAGCAGCACAATTTCAGTCGAGCTTGGGCGTTGAATGGAATTGCCCAGAATTTTCTGGTGAACTTGCGTGACTAGCAATCACGTAATGTAATGCAAGGAATGTTCCAGAATTCGCTGGCTGTCGTGTGCGCTGCGCTGTTCCCGGATGGACGTTGCCTACTCCCAGTTGTTGATCCTCTGTTCATTCATGCAGTATCGTGAAGGACTTGGATGGTACGACGGCCGTTTTCCCGTTGCTTTCCCCACAGTAAATCTCAGTTTCTAGGACCTCTCGTGATGTATGTGACAGCAGATACCATGGCAAATGATTGCTGTTAATTATCTGTCCATAGTAATGGGTTATGCTTTCCCAATTCCAATTAGAGAATCTGTCTCGCGGTCGGCTGATGCAGGCTGATGCTATTCAGTGCGTCGTCGCATGGTCATGGTTTTCTATCGTTCTCATTTTCATTGGCGTTGATGAGGATTTTCTTGCGGCTGCGTTGGATTTGTCGCGGATGAACAACATAAGAATAGGTACAAAGGGATCAAAATAACAGCAAAAAATGTCAAAATGGAGCAAAATGGGTCGTTTTTTCCAACTTTTCCTGGCCTTTCGAGCAAATCCTACAGGCGGTTCGGATGAGAAGGGTTGGATCACAATTGGCACTCACGACTCAGAGGAGAAAGAAGCTATCGATCTAGCTAAACGAGTGTGCACTAATGATGGAACCCATATCATTTGTGTAAGCAACGCCTAAATCCTTAATTTGGGAAGTTTAGAGACGTAGAATATCATTATATATTATTCCTAACGTATGTGGATAAGAAGAAAGTTGATAGACGTTGTGATTGTGAAGTACCTACCTAGTGTGCGAAGCGAGCGAATGTCCATTGGCGACATGTGTCTGAATCCCCGTTACTAGGCCCAGATTTCACTTCAATGTACGATCTTTTTTCAATTCCCAAGATTGGACGGAGTAAGAAATCTCCTGATCGGAAGGAGTGAATGCCGTTTTCTTTGAATTAATTCGAATGAAGTTATGTTTGTACCGTTGTTGCATGTGGCATCACTGTCTGCTTCTGCGAGAAAATACGAGCCATGCCCTAAGTTCTAATTGAGGAACCAGTACGATTTTGGGAGAATTTAAGGCTGGAGACAGGAGTGCGTTATCAGTGGTTTCCCCCCTGGTGAATGTCATCATCAGTCGCGATACTACTTAGGAATATGTAATCCAGCTCTACAGGGGCCTTCACTCTAATAGTACTCCTAATATGCTTTGGAACAGGGGGAGCATTCCCAAGAGAACACCATTTTTTTCTTGCAGGCTTCTCACTCCTCCCGGCCTACTACCGAAGTTACCCTTGTCAAGATCCTTTCTGATCCATACGTCACTAAATGGCACGTCACCGGCTGTCCTGCGACGGCTACCTTATATGGATTATTGCCCTCAATAATAACCACTAATCGTGAAAAGCGGAGACGAGATGCCTTTCTCAGTGCTAAAATAGCAAAAGCGGGACTGAACGGCATACTAAAAGATTCACACACAAAATTTGACGGTACAGTCTTCGATAGGCTTTTCATTTATCACAATTAGTCTATTTATAGTCTTATTTTCCACAAGAGTCAAATACTTTTAACTAAAGAATAGTTTATTTACAATTAATGTTGGATATGTTGATCAAATTAAAAATAAGTTA
>JALLAS010000974.1:0-11652 GCA_036939415.1 Detonula confervacea
TGGAACTATTGGTACCTGTAGTACTTCATTTGGAGTGCGTCATCCACAAGATATCGAGGTTCGCAACTTTGTCACACCATATTGTTTTACAACAAAGAGGGGCCAATCATAGGCACCATTACCAGGGCATGCAAGCCAAAGTATCAAATCCTTATTGTAGTAAATTAAAATAGAAATTATGATTTACATCCTCATAAATACAGTTAGAATCTTCTTGGTAGCTACAAGCTTCCAAGCTGAGTACTGTATGTACTAAAACACTCCCCTCAAGACAATTCGACGTAGAATTGAATTGCACATATATTCACAAACATTGTGTGGAAACCCCGAAACCACACTAAAAAAACGATTCATGTGGAAACACCTGAAACCACATGCAATCTTGTGGAAATTTTGAAACCACAAGACATTAAAAGCTGGGAAAAATTACCCAATAACCCCACTGGGAAAACTAACCCAGGATCATATCTGGAAACACCGAAAACCAGAACCTCAAAGCCAGAGCACACTGCACTGCTCCGCCACCACCTCCCCAGTTCCCTACAGCCAGTAGAGGAACTGCCTCACAAACCCACTTTGCTTCTCCCCTGAAGCAAGCGGTTTGGTCAACAAATCAGCCAAATTCAAGTGCGTGTTGATGTAGGTTGTGCGCCACTCATCCCTTGCACATCCTTCACGAATGAAATGATATGACAGACTATTCATTTTCTTCTTGATGGTAGACCCTGGCACAGTAGTGTTGGCCAGAACCGACTTGTTGTCACCATAGACAAATGTAGGCTCATCACATGGGATACCAAGCATTCTCAATTTGTACCTGAGACCCCTCACATATTCAACAGCTTGCTTCATAGCTGTGAATTCTGAGCCAAAAGTGCTGACCTCGCAGCTGCTTTGCTTCTTGCTCATCCAATAGATTGGAGCACTGTTCAAGAAAACAGCAAAGCCTGTTCTCGACCTACGAGTAACACAGTCACCGCCAAGATCACAGTCAACATAGACTCTCATCCTGAAACCTTGCCCCCTTGGTTCAGGCATATCACCAGGTCCAGATGTTTCAAAAGGCACAATGGTTGGAATTTCTTCTTTCACATCTCCATAGATGCTTAGGCTCCAATCTTCCCTCGGAAAATCTTCCATGTTGATTTCTGGTTCAGAAGGATCAAATGCCATCTCAGAATTGTGATGCCCTCTTAGGTAGGAAAACACATTGAAGAGGGCCTCAAGATGTCCTTGCCTCGGCAACGCCAGGTGAGACGACATCATGCTGACTTCAGTACAGATGTCTACCCTGCCCAGTTCGACCATCCAGCGTAAAACCCCAATCAGAGACTGATAATATGATGCCTCCTCCGGCGGCAACTCCCCTGACACGTCGATCTCTGGACGATAACCTTTGGGAAGGACATTTGTTGTCTTAGCCTTCAAGGTTTTGCCCTTAGTTTTCAAATAATCTTCCACATTCTTGACCGCAGCCTGAACATACTGGGTAGAACTGAAGGCCCATGCTTGAGTGCCATCACCAATCTCAACTTTTCGCAGATGACCACCAAGGTACAGACTTGGCGGTCCGATGGAGTTTGGCTTTAGCTCAAAGTATTTGCCTATTTCCTGCTTCAATATTTCTTCAGCTTTATCTGAGACAACCAAGCAGTCATCAGTGTACAGAAGCACATATTCATATACCGCACTGCCATCCTTCCGCGTTACAGGCCTCATTCAAACATCTGGATCCCCGCCTTTGGACTTGAACCCAAGATGCGTCATGCAACTCCTTAAGTGGTGCCAGAAGTCGCGCCCTGCAGCCTTTCCACCATAGAGCGCCCTAACAATTAAGGCTCTCTTTCCAACGTTCTCAAGTCCGAATTCCTTGCCACACACGATGTAGTGTTTCTCAGAAGTTGGAGCTTGAAGGTAGGCATTTCTAATATCTGCAGCTAGCACATCAATTTGATGCAGCGCAGCGTAAGTCAGTGCAATTCTGACACTTTCACGCGATACTACTCCAGCATACTTGTTATCTTCAAGATCTGGGGTCCGATGCCCATCCTTAACCCATCGTGCCTTCCGAGTGAAGTCCATCTTAACATCAAAGATGATGTGACCACTGGAACGTGTGTATCCGACAGGCAGAGACTCATGCTCATGTAGGATCTTGAATGCCACGCCAACCTCATACATTTCTTTGGCAAGGGCATCCTGCCACAGAGTATTGCCATTCACTCTGTCCAATTCAATTGCTTCCTTAGCACTGGATGGGATTTTAATTCCGAATTTGTGATTCCTCTTCCTTACTCGAGTGTTAATCGAGGCAATAATCCTATCCCTCTTCCTGAGGGTATAAGGAACCCACCAAGCGAAAGCTGGCTCATCCTGTAAGCCCATGGCTGTGACATATTCCGCAATCTCGACAGGATTGGACTCCTTCAGCACCTTGAGTGAAACCCAACTGGAGGAGCTATCCTTCCATTCGCAAAGGAAGTTCCAGCCTATTGTCGTCTGACGAAGTTTTCTTACTCCCCTCTTGGTGGTGACGAAAGCATTCTTCATGTCCACAGCATTACCCATCCTCTCATGCAACGAAATGCAGTCAAGGGATTGGGAGCGGTATCCACTTGAGTCAACCTGACTCAATACATTTTCAGCAATAACATTTGCTGCATAGTGCTTGACCGCACCATCCGGGAATTCGACGTCATAGATCAAAGATCTCATATTGCCGTCTAAACTGCCAATAATTTTCCCTTCAGAATCGACAGAGCGTCTGATGACTCGAGCCATTTGCTGCGTCTCCCCATGAGGTAGCAGCACTTCAGCATTGATGAGCAGGTCAGCCATTGATTGCTGGTTGATTGGTTTGCCAGCCGCATCAACCGCATCCGCCTCAGGCACTACATTGTTGGCATCTAGATCATCACCATCATCATAATCAAAGTTGTTCATGGGACCCATTGCTTCTCGAGTAGGTTTTTCAGGTAACGTTAAAGAGTCGCCCAGATTCTCCTTGATTGCTTCGTTGAAAGTAGCCCGCTTTTGACTTTCAGGCTCATTAGTAGGCGAGACTTCTTCAGGCCGGAGTTTTCTTAGCGTCCGCCTTGGTACAACCTGGCCATTCATTTGAAGGACCCATTGGCACATCTCATTACCTTCATTCTTGGTAGGACCCAAACATCTACCCAGTACTTCTTTCTGATAAGGAAAGGAGGCAGTGTGCTGGCGAAAATATACCCATTCATACCATTCAAATTGGCAAAGGTTTGAGATATCACCCATTTCACCAAGGGTGGCCATGTGCGGATTCTGGCCCTGAAGCTGAAAAAGGTTGTTGGCCGTCAACGTCATGATTGAAGCCCGCCGCTCGCAAGCATAACACCAAAGACGCATGGGTGAATTAGATTCACGCATGTCCTTTCCAACTCCTTTCTTAAGCAACCCAATATAAAGCTCCGCTCTATCAGCATGCTGGGTAGATTCCTCAAGCACTCTTAGGGTTGTTCCAACCTTGCTCAGGAATTGTCTCACTTCATTGCTCTTTTGGGATCTGAGTGGATCCACTATGACTGCCTTTGGAGCTCCTACTTCCTTGCAGAATAGTTTTAGAGCATTGATGAACTCTCTCTGAGACTTCATTCCATACACCTTGACAAATCCTTTGTCACTCACAAATAGTTGCATCATGGAGAAACCCCTTGCGCTCGCCACACTCTTGCTGAAAAAAGTATCTGTGTAGAAAAGAGAGTCAATTCTCTTATATCTCAACATACGATCATTTGTACCAAAACGTCGTGACAGCGAGGCATTAGCATCCTGCTTGTTCAGCTGCGTTGTCACGTTCAACGTACGCTTTGCAGTCTCCTCAGATATCCTCCACACTTTGCTGAGCTGTTCTGCAGTGACTCCCATTGGAGTTTCAGCGTGTGCGGCAGAAGATTGAAAGATAATTTCGTCTTCTGACACATCATCGAGCTTAATGCTTCCAGCCTCCATCGCCACTTTCGATTTTGCAGCTCTTTCAGTTACTGCTCTACGTAGCAACTCCTCATCAAAACACGCAGTTAAGTCAGCTATTCCGGCTTGCATGTAATCATCGTCTCGGATGAGGTCCATGCACCCGTCCTGGGGGTTGCAATCGACATATGGATCTACAACCTCTTCCACATGATTTTTAGCTACAATCGAGCTGATTGCATACTCATACTGCTCACTTGAGACCTGTATGTCAAATACGTCCCTATCATCAAGCACCTTCCTTCACTTTGGCTCACGAACAATGAGATCTCCCCTGTAATCAAGGAAGGAGTCTTCCCTATCCGCAAAAGCAGGGTCATATAGATCCCACTCTGAACCCTCAGGACTGAGCTGGACAGTCTCAATGTATTCACACTCATCAATCTCCTTTCCAGTGAGTTGTCTTGTGGGGAAATATGAGAAGATCCCATCAAGCTTGAGTGGAACTTTCAAGTCAACACCATTGTCAGCTACCTTCGCCACAATGGTGCTCGTCTCATTCGTCAGTTCCTCATCCTTCATGTGAATTTGAGGGACATCATTCACTATCAGTCCAGCCTCCCTCATTATGAAGGGTGGAATCAGATTGGTCGTCATTGATGGAACATAGAGTGCATTTCTCACAGTGAGAAGGTATGTTTTCATCGTGTACGGACAATCATATGCAACAGCTGCGTCCACAATTGGAACTGCTTCAAGCTTGGAACAATCACTTGAAAACGGCCTTACGTCAGCACTCTTGCCTGAGCGACCAAACACTGTTGCATGTTCACCTACAACCACCATATTGGCATGGGAATCCAACTGGGTTGTGGTGGGTTCATCATCATTATCACCCATATTTGCTGTTGTTGCCCAAATTGCCGATATTAATTTACTCAAATGCAAGTTTGGAACAGCCTGAGACCCCCTACAGGTTGATGATGATGACCTGTAGGGGGTAAGTTCCGGCTCTCAGCCGGACTTATTCAACGCCTTTGTGCCCATGGAGTTAAACTTATCCATCAGGGCAGTTGCACAACGTTCAGCTGCAGCCTCCTGGCTGTTCTCAGCATCCGCACTTGCAACATTGGCTCCAGCAGTACGAAGACGCTTTGCAACCCCGTCACGTCCGCCCATGGCTGCAATTTCACTCGTCAAGATACCTTTCACGTCGCTTAGAAGTGCGGCCTTAAAGGCTTCGCGATCAGATGTTGCCTTTTCCTTTTCGGCATCATTCTCTTTAATCATTGCAGCAACAGTTGCTTTGCTTACATCAGCGCCGTTTCTGTTGCTACCTCCAGACTTCCCTGTCCATGCACCCTTGTAGTTCCCATTGGACTTTCGGTGCACGGTGAGTTCATCCTTCTGTGGCTGGGTTAGCTTGCTGAATTCATCCATCTTGTAGTACCGAAACTCAACCCCACTCTTGCCATATGTGGACTTGAACGTGACGCTCTTTTTCTTTTGTTTGTTGGCATTCGCTTTGCCACCTCCACTTCCAGGAGCGCCTACTGCTGAGATCTGTGCAGCATTACGCTTTCCTCCCCTCTTCGACCTAACTGGGTCAGTAGGAAGAAGAAACGCAACAGCACGTTCAAAATCACTCCTCATCCCACCGACATTGTCATCCAGACGGATGTGGGATAACGCAGTTGTGACATTCTTGTCATTACAGTCAATATTGTCAAGCAGATAGCCAACCCTCGTCCGTTCATTTGGAATTTCGATTGCAACATGTTCCGCACAACGTTGAAGGGTGTGGTACGAGGCCCTGTGTTTCGCCAAGAAACCATGCAGGGTAAATGCCGTTGTACCAGACCATTTTCCATTGAGAAGGAAGTCATTCATTACCTTGACTTCTTTGTCCCAGTGAGCTTTGCCAGCAAACTGGGCTTTCAAAGCTCTGTATGCACCTCGTCCATTCTTGGTCCGTTTGAATGGTGAAATCGTGGAAGCATACTGCGTACCTAGGGTTGCAGTGACAAGCTGTGCATATCCCGTTGCATTGTCGGCCTTAAACAGAGGATGTGTGTGTGCCAACCTCATGACCATTTCATCTGCTATAGAACCATGCTCAATCAAGAAGGGTTGGTTGGCATCAAGGGGTGGAGCAACCGCTGGCACATTATCATCTTCTCTGTAGATCCACCTGAAAGGGCATCCGATTTGCCCAATAAATCCATCTGTAAACGTTTCATACGCTTCGAAGAAAGCCGTGATGGACAGCTTGTTCGAGAGTGTTGGCATGTTGGATTCATCGTTTGACTCCTTGCGTTCCTTTAACGAGTCCCATTCAACCTGGAAGTTGCTCAACCTGGGCCATAACATTCCACCGGCAGACAAAGCACGACCGGTCCTATCATAGTACTGGACGGCAAGGGCAGCAACACGCAGCCTCAACAACGACTTCGCAGGAAACTGGAAGGCCGCCTGTGGTATAAGTTGAGTTGCATCCGCTGGGTTAGGGACCTGGGGAGGACGTTTACAATTTTCCAGAACCTGATCCCAAGCCTCCTTCTTCACGAAATCAATTAAGTCATCCAGTTCAATAATCCCCTCTGACTGCAGGTACAATCGAGTATGGTTGGACAAGCCCATTTGAGCATTTTCCTCAAAGAAAGCGGTCTTTTGGGCGGCGGTCAGCATTGTGTAGATTGTTGGAGACTTCGAATGATATTTTGTGAGAGAATCAAATGATCTCGAACTATCTAAAGTTGATCATCTCATACCAAACATGAACGGTAACTCAGATTCGACGTGGGCTTTTCATCTCCCCTCATCGTATTCAGGAGACCCAAAATAGATAGCTAGCTATACCTCCGTCTTACATGGACGGTTATTACTTGGGCATAACCACCTAAATTTCTCACTCTGTCATCCTCATTCTAAGGCAGCTAGCAACAGCCAAATTTATCAAAGCTCCAAGCCATCTTACAGGATTGGAACAGCTGTCGGTAGCCAAAAATTAATACAACTGCCCAACTTCCTGCTTCCTCATTAGCCCCTTTTTCATTGGATGCAAGGGCTCAACATCGTCATTCATTATCCCTTCGGATATCACGCAATTGTCTGAATTTTCAACAAGCAGGTTGCGCTCCATAAACCTCTCGAGCTGATTGGGGCGACGATGGTTGCGTAACCACCTCCCATCCCCACCCGTATTGAAAGCAAGTAGTCACCACGACATCGTTGACTCTTGCACCGCGTGAAGAGATTACGGCGGCTCTTTTTAGTTGGTCCGCTGGGGTGATCAGTCCCAGCAGATCATGGGAGCCGCTTCCCTGCGGACTCCCCAACATTTGCATCCTTTATTGATTCAGAGATGCAGCGTCAAAGGGACATCTCGAGACGACTCTTCCTTCGTCTCGTTATTATTATGTGCCCTATTACACAGGATGGCAGTCAAGATGGATGCCATGCCGTGTGTTTGCGTTCCGCATGTTATTCATTTGATAGTAATGCACATCACATTGCATCATGTTTGAGATGCAGAGCGTTCTTTTTCCGACGACGATTGGTGTCATCATCATCGCAACGTCCGACATGGTGTAACTCACCTAAGCTTCGTTGGCCGCTACATCACGGTTACAAATCATTAAATTTACCGTTTTACAACAAAGAGGGACCAATCATAGGCACTATTACCAGGACATGCAAGCCAAAGTATCAAATCCTTATTGTAGTCAATTAAAATAGAAATTATGATTTACATCCTCGTAAATACAGTTATAATCTTCTTGGTAGCTACAAGCTTCCAAGCTGAGTACTGTATGTACTAAAACAATATTGTGCCGAGAATATGCTACGCACATTTTGCACCTTTCTGTCAGTGAGAGCACTTTTTGGGCACTTTGTTTTGGCGGGAAAAAAGTGCTGAGAAAAAGTGCCCAAAAAGTGCTCATAAATATCACTGACAGATCGGGTGTAAATTAAGTCGATATAGATCTATTTTGATTTATTTATATCTAAATCAAAACGTCCGTGATCGAGATAAATCATGGCGTGATCGTGAAAACCACGACGTGATGGAGACAAATCACGGCGTGAACGAGACAACCAAGACAGATTTTCACGTGATCGAGACAAGCCACCTTGCTTGTGATGGAGATTTTTCTCGAGGTCATGGATCTCTCTAACAGCAAACCAATGATTATGTTGTTTCTTTTGCTTTTTCGACACGCTATGTATGTGAGACAAAACCAGGCAGACCTCACCGCCCATCGCCATCGCCAGCCGAAATGCCCCCCATGAGTCATCCATGGGGCCAGTGCTGCTGCTGCGGCGGTGTATCATTACACTGACACATACTAAGCTGATGATGTTTTTTTGCTGGGAGCAATTTGTTCCTTGGTGGTCAAAATCAATTATTTTGACTGCAGCAGTGTCGCCGTTGCGCTGCTCCATCCAGGGCAGGTGCCAGTTAAGCATGATCTGGGCGTGTCAGATGGGGTTGAACACCCCAAACCCTTGCTCAATAATGTAAACAAAGGGTTGGACAGGTCCATCCCGCCTGGTATGTCCGTATTATGCTCTACTAGCATCAGCGATATACTTTCTCCTTGCTGTTGTTGTGGGTGGCCAGTGGCGGTGAGGTTATACGTTCGTTGGAGTAAGTTGGAGAGCAAGATGACATCAGGCCGCTGTCGGTCCTTAACCCCTAGCACTAACCTTAAAAACCAGTCGGCCTAGTGGTGCGGTTCCAGGTTGGGCTCCTGAAAGGACCAAGGACACGGGTGATGGATCTAGCGCGTGAAGTTTTTCCCAAGATCCTTCCCGTAATATTTTTACAGAATCAGCCACAAAAATGATGCCATTCCTTATTCAACACTCAATAGCAATAGCAATAATCACATCCTCTCCCCCCTATCCCCATACAGGATGTCATGGCCAATGTTCAAATGCCACCTTGACGTGACATCGGTGCTACGTCCATTGTTCGGGCCGTTCACCCCGGCGGCGGCGAGACACCCAACGAGCCCGTCGATTTCTTCGGCGCTGACTATGATGCTATTGTCAATGCCGTTTTGAAGATGACTCCTTCTTGATCGATCGTTGGTGGCAATTCAAACAGGGTTTTCCCCCCACACGTGTCTTGCAAACCTCTTCATTGCCGTTGACTTCATCGCCACATTTGAAGCGTCCCAATAAAATATCTCCGCTCTCTTGCCGCCATCGTCTTTGATGCTGTGTTGCCACGCACCTTCTGTCATCGACGACTTCATTTCGGCATGCGGAATAGTGATAGTGGTAGTGTCTTGTCGATTGCATCATACATCATCTTCCATGCGTGAAACCAGCGACATGCCTCCACGCAACGGGCAGGAATTGCTGATGATTTGAGAGAAACTTGATGAATCTTTACTGAGAGTGTCCAACACCACATATCATTCTGTGATATTGGATGACATTTCAATCTTTGAACAAAGCACTGGAAGCCTCTAGTTTGCTCTAAACTCTCACTTCGACGTGACTTCGTGTCTAAAGTTTTGATTGGAAAAGTGAAGGCACCCACCAACATCTAGAGACTAGATTTGGCTACTATGATTTGACTACTTATGAATTGTCTAGCATTGTAGTAGAGAAAGTAGGGCATCAATCCCTCCATAGTCCAAGTCAAAATTGACAAGGCAGATAGACTCAGCATCCATGCCATTTCTATTGATGTTAGATTGCAGTGCTCTTGGCATGTCCGCCCGTAAATATGTTGCTCGGCTCCGTCCTCGGTCTCTTGATCATCTACCAGTTCCAATTGCTGTCAGAAGTCTCGACTCGTGTTTCAAGTGCAAGTGGCAAGGGTATATACCGATTGGAGTGTTTGCGTAGCCGCAAGGGAGGGAAGCGTCCGTTCGGCAATACCAGTGACGGTTATTTTAACCCGTGTTATAATCATAAGGAGACAAACAGCACTGATGACGACGAGTCCTTGGGACAAGCTCTTTTGCTGTTGAAAATAGATGCGGTTCGTCATCTCTGCGCTCCTCTACCGGCGGCAACGGTGATGCAAATTCATCAATCGAGCCATACATCTTGGCTGCCCGATATTGCAGCCAGCCTAATCGGGCCAATGCACCCTGACCCAACCTTGCGAACCATACGAGCTCTCTTGACTCTTGACGAGAAGAATTCCAGCAATCAGAGCACGGCTGGTCGAGATGCCAGGCATGCTTGTCATGCAACAACAATGGAACACACACTTTTAAGGAAGGTGTTGGACCATACTGCTGGAAGGATGTTGGGAGCTGGGAAGGGGTGCCGTATCAAACCTGTTGCATGGCAATGTTTGACGAAAGAGGAGTTTGTTACTGAAAAATGCTGGTATCCTTGCTTGTTCTAATTCTTATTTGGATGAATCTGCACCGCATTAAAACAATGCAATAATTTATATGGATTTGTGAAGTATATTGGCTAGGATTCAGGATGAATATGGTATGGACCGCAAGAATCCATGGATTAACAGGATTCCGGGTAAGTAGGGTATTGCAAAAAAGAAAGCTCTCAGATTGCGAGATATACCAGTTCCTACATAGGATACCGATTCAAAATCGTACGATACGATGTCAAATCGTCAAACGCGTTTCAAATGAAAAGCAGGTTGGCCAAGCAGCTCACAACAACATGATACCTGTATGCACCCTACACATTGGCACCCTTGAAAGAAAGGTGCCAACGCTGGGTCAGTTGACCAAGCAGCTCACAACAACGTGATGCCTGTATGCACCCTACACATTGGCACCCTTCTAAGAAAGATGCCAACGCTGGGTCTCGTACAGGGGTCCGCACGATGAAACGGATGGGTTGTAACCCGTATGCCAACTGCTTGGCTGGAGTTGTGTCTTGTGTGTTTGAACGAGTTGTAATTTTTGAGTTTTGCGAAAAGTACCTAGCTTTCTACGTAGAAAAGCTACGATAGATACCAATCAATTATGCCAAGTGGATTTGCCAAAACAACCGTTGAGCTTCAAACGGTTGGCATTCGATGTCCACTCGAGCTTCTCGGCACAAATTTGACTTGTCATTACAGCCAAGACACTCACCTGTCCAAAACGGCGCCCCACTCCTACTAATTCGCGAGATCACGCAAGCTCGCGAGCTCGCAAGGAGGCTTGTTTTTTACTTGGGCGTAAATATGCGCCCGTATCCGGAATCCTGTTAAGATTCCAGGAGTAGCTAGACCATAGCCGAAAAAGCTTAAGTTCAAATATTAAGCCAATAGTTCCTTGACATACCGGACCTGACTGTTTTATTCTTTTAGAAGATAAGTCACTTTGACTGAAATAATATGCGAAATTCTGACTGATTGAGGCCCATCGATGATTTGTACTGTAGGCTTATCTTTGTGCTGGCCAACGAATATTGTTGGAGTTCACACTTCTACCTGACCATTGATCAGGACCAAATCAATACGTAGGAACTTATGGTTAACCTTATCTTTGAAGAAAAACACACAATCTCCAAACTCATTGTCTTCATATCTATTTTCTTCCACGGAGACAGATGGAGATGGAATGCTTTCATTTTTGAAGAATCTAAAAAAGGCATTCGGATGAGGGGATAATCATTTAATGGCCCCATCTCCAGAGATGGTATTATTGCTAGATATCCATAGGTATCTATGTATCCATCGGATACATATTTGCTGACAATATGATTGAGTCCCAGGTT
>JALLAS010000975.1:0-10661 GCA_036939415.1 Detonula confervacea
GAAGGCCCTAGTTTCAATTAAAACACTTTTTGTAATTTTCTTTGTAATTTTGTAATTTGGCCCCTCTGAAAAACCTAAAAATACAAAACATAATTTTACCCCACCCTAATTGCAGCCGATGATTCAGAATCAGCAGAATCCAGAATGATCTCGCTCTGTCTGCTTGGACGCCGTGTCCAAAAGATCTGCCCGGCGGATCTGTAACGAATACTATTATTTGCGCGGGGGCTCCAAAAATGCCCCTCAGACCAGGCTCAGTCTTGGGAGTCTTGACCATGGCGGAAGTAGAATTGAGCAAACTTACAATTGTGTAAATATGGACTTTGAGATCGATTAATTACATCAAAGCAGGGGCTGACCTAATGACGTTTGGGGCTTTATTCGTTAAAGCCTCCACGTGGATAGTTATTATCACTAGGTTTTAATATATTTTCTACCTAATTATAACTAGGAACTCCTAGACTTATTTTTTATAATTGACTTTGTAAATATAGAATATTAACTTTGTAACTTTAGTTTGTGCTAACTAGGTGGCAATTATTTGCGCCTGCACTGACAATAATGGCGTTGGCTCTTCTGAGACAATAGAGCAGAGGAATAGCAGTAGCATGCAAGCCCGTGCCCATTATTTGATCGACAGAAGTAAATGACAAAGAGAGGAGAGAGAAACAGTCCATCATTTTGCGGATTTTTCGGGATCATATTCGTGAGGCGAACAAACAATGTCGACCCAAGCCCGCGGACTGAATAACTTCATCTCCGACCTGCGCAATGCGAAGAGCAAGGAGGAGGAATCGAATCGCGTAGAGGTGGAGCTTGCCAAAATACGCAAGAA
Source organism: Detonula confervacea (assembly GCA_036939415.1). Taxonomy (NCBI): domain Eukaryota; phylum Bacillariophyta; class Thalassiosirophyceae; order Thalassiosirales; family Thalassiosiraceae; genus Detonula; species Detonula confervacea. The sequence continues at coordinate 836 of JALLAS010000975.1, forward strand.
ATTCAATCCAGGCGATGCAAAGTTAGCGCCGGACGGGAGCAACCCGTCTTTATCTTCTTATCAGCGGAAGAAATACGTATGGAAGCTCGTCTATATTCACGTGTTGGGATACGAGGTCGACTTTGGCCATGCGGAAGTGCTCGCCCTCGTGCGATCCAAGAAATATTCTGAAAAGACCGTGGGATATGTGGCATTGAGCTTGTTGCTGCGGGGATCGGACCCCGTCATCGGCTCCGTCGTTGCCACCATGAAGGTGGACTTGACCACCGCCCCTAATACGTCGGGGAAAAAGAAAAAGGGGGCAGTGAAAAATGATGCAATTCAGTGCCTGGCCTTGTGCTCATTGGCCAATATATCGGGGTTGGAGCTCATTCAGGCCATGCACGTTGAGGTGCAGCATATATTGGTATCGAAAAGCTCCACCGATCAGGTGAAGAAGAAATCCGCCCTTTGTTTATTACGGCTCACTCGGACCAGCCCCAACTTAATCTCGGGGAGGGAGTTTGCACCACACGTAGGACAATTATTGCAGGATGATCATTTCGGCGTCTTGACAAGTGTCATGAGTCTGCTGAACGGACTAGCTTCTCAGCACGCGGACGGCTACGAAAGTTTGATTCCGCACGTGGTTCATGTTTTGAGCTTGATGGTCATGAAAAAGCAATGCGCCAGGGAGTATTTGTATTACAAAACTCCCAGCCCTTGGCTTCAAATCAAACTGCTCAAATTTCTTCAGCTATATCCCAATGCTGTGGAGGGGCATGATATCGGAATGGAAGTGGGCAGTGGATTCATCAGCCAGTTGATTAATGTCGTGTCCAAAATTTTGATGGAGACGGATGTGTCGGACTCAATCAACAAATCCAATGCCGATCATGCCATTTTGTTCGAGGCAGTAAATTTGATTGTCGCGTGGGGAACGACGTGCCCGGTGACCATGAGGGAGGGTGCGATGAAGCTTTTGGGAAAATTCATATCGGTTCGTGAGCCCAATATCCGCTACTTGGGACTGATGACCATGGCAAAGCTTGCCCAGATTGAGGGCAGCGTGGAGGGGGCTAAGAAACATCAAGCAACGGTGTTGGTATCCCTCAAAGATGCCGATATTAGCGTGAGGCGACGAGCATTGGACCTGTTGTTTGTCATTTGTGATACAGACAATGCGGAACGAATTGTGGATGAGCTCGTGGCGCATTTGGTTGTGGCAGATGCCAGTATTCGCGAGGAGATGGTGCTCAAAATTGCCATACTCGCAGAAAAGTATGCCACGGATTTACGGTGGTATGCTGATACACTTCTCAAATTGATTTCCATCAGCGGAGATTATGTGAGTGATTCTATTTGGCATCGTGTGGTTCAGATAGTCACGAATCATCCGCAGGGAGATCTTCAGGGATATGCTGCTGCAACTCTCTTCGTGGCAGTGAGCCCCCACCGGTGCCACGAAACCACTGTGTGTGTGGCAGCTTATGTCTTGGGTGAGTTTGGCTTCCTCATTGCCGAGAGACCCGGAATGAGTGGAGAAGAGCAATTCCACGTCCTTCATCAGCATTGGTTTAATGTGGACACAAAGACTAGGGCAATACTCATTAGCACCTATGCTAAATTGGCCAACTTGTACGAAGAATGCCGCCCTCTTGTGGCACCTGTATTTGCCAGGAGCAAAAACAGCTCGGATGTGGAAGTTCAACAGCGATGTGCGGAATATGCATCCATGAGGGAAGCTTTTAGTCCAGAGGCTGTTGAAGATTTGTTGCGAGAGATGCCACCATTTGAGGATAAGCGACGAAGTGCACTTGAGCTGAGATTGTTGGAGACTGAGGGCGAGAATAGTGCAGCAGTGACGAAGGCCTCTACTCCCAGTGAAGTTGAACAGCAACGAGCATTGCAAAGCGCTCAAATGTTGAATGAACCACCCATGGAAGAAGAGGATATGCCTCCGATTGACGAGCAAGATGATGAGCCAGGTTTTCAGGAAGAATTTGAGGAGGAAGAACACAAGGAGGAAGAAGCACAAGCGCTCGGCGAATCAGGGGAAGAGCAAGAAGAAGAGACCCTGCTGGATGACGATAATGATGATGAAGAAAAAGACGAAGAGGAGCAGGCCGATGACCAAAATGATGCAACCAATCCTATGCCTGTTGGCATACCGAAAGAGCTTATTCCTGCAATGCGCAAAGCGTTTTCCAACCTGTGCACGTCTCCATCAGGTGTGTTGTTTGAGAACTCATTGGTGCAAGTGGGAGTAAAGCATGAATATGTTGGTGCTCAAGGGCGCATATCAGTATTCTTTGGAAATCTGCATTCCTCTTCTCTTCATAATTTCAAGATCAAGATTGATCAGTCAGAGCATATGCGAATGCAGATACAAGGGACACAAGACTTACTGGATAATGGCGAGGACTCTGCTGGATGCACTGTGGCAACAAGGACTCAGGCAAAGTTGCTGGTTCTTGTGGAAGTCACGGCGCCATTTGATGATGCTCCTTCCATGAGAATAACATTTGAAACAGAAGAAGGCGAACGACATGACTACCCATTGCGTCTTCCACTCGTAGCTACATGCTTCATGGAGCCAGTCAATCTTGACCCGGGGGCGTTCATGCAGCGATGGAAGAGTCTTGAGGGTCCAGATCGTGAATGCCAAGAAGTGATGAAACTACCACAGAACTCATCTGGGATAGATGAAGGCTACATGGATCGGGTGAGAAATATAATTGCGGATGGATTGAAGTTTGGTCGATGTGAAGGAGTGGACCCAACTCCGTGGACTGTGTCGGGTGCAGCAACATTCCGAACAGGTGCACAGGATGCAAATGGAAACAATATTAATGTCGGTTGTCTGTTGAGGGTAGAAGCAAATCCAAAGGCAAATGCATTCCGGGTGACCACGAGAACACTGCATCCATTGTGTTCCAAAGCTGTCAAAAATGTCGCACTTGTGAGCATAAAGCTTGCAGCTTGAGTAGGTAGATAGTGTGTGCATATCGCCAAATCTCATTTTGCATCAAAGGCTGTTTCGTAGAATCTCCACAAAAGTCACCAAAAGTTGTTGTGTATTTGTTTGGTCGTCCAAGTAAAAGATAAAATATACTAATATTGCGTTGAAATAACAACTCATCTGCCACCCAGTATACTATTGAAGGGAACAAATTTGCAGCTTTCAAATGCACAAGAAGCAGATCCCCATCTTTCTATCATTTCCCATGCTTCCTTCTTCCACGAAGAAGATATGGTGCAGTTGATGCAAGTCTTGTTGGTGGGGTGAGCATCACAAGCATGAAGCTTGAATTGAACTCTAAAAGTGAAAGAGATATCATTCTCTGCCTATCACCAACATTTCAAAAACTTGGCGCATTTTCATTTGAATTATAATTCTACCTAATTTCTTAAGTTGTTCTGTTCTGAGCATCACAAGCATGCAGCGCTTGAATCTTGAATTGAACTCTAGAAGTGGAAAAGAGATATTATTCTCTGCCCATCTCCTAGCTAGATATGGTACCTATCGTACTCTATCTGCCTATCACCAACATCTCAAAAACTTAGCACATTTGAATTTGTAAGAAAAAAGATTTGTTTCAAATTAAAGTGGCTACTAAAGGTTATGAAATATGTACAAATTTCTCGTTGCTATGGATTTCTTTAGGATTTCTTTCAAATGTGCTGATTTCAATTTTTTCTAAATACTAACTTTAGTTCAGTCTGCGCGCCATAAAAGCGGCGCGCACAAACGCACAATAAACTTCGATTTGCACGAACACCAAACTTTGGACCGACCAAACGCACTACGAACTTCTTCACGGCGCCGGCTCCATGGTGGCGGCGTGTCATATTGCATCAAATTCTTCCCAACAGCATCCGAAGTAGACCCTCCTCCTCTCAATCTTTCGTTGGTGGAATCTATCAGTCGATACACCTCAATCAGTAAATCCTGTATCAATTTCATTACGCGACTTTCGTTTTAGTTGTCGATATATCATAACTTTTTTGTCCCATCATTGCAACAAACAAAAGCAACCATGCTCGAAACATCCACCGCGTCATCCGCCGCCCCCGGCATCTCCCCCGCAGACATCGCCGTCGGCCAGGAAGTAAACATCGAATCCCGCACGTGGGCCGGAATCAACAAACCGGGCGGTCATGCCACCCTTACCAAAATCCATTACGACGAGCCCACGGGCGTAGCCACGCAGGTCGACGTCAAGTACGTCCTCGGAGGGAGAGAGACGAATGTGGAATTGACGTACGTGAAGGCGCACGTGGAACTGAGCAGGAGGAGTCGGAGCAGGAGGAGCGATGTTAAGATGAACTTGGAGAGTTTGGGAGGAGCGCCGGAAAATAATAATGCTGCTACTACAGGCAAGGGCAAGGGGGGGAGCAGGGGAAAGTCGTCTCCGACCAAGGGCAAGAAGGGCCAGGGGGGGAAGAAGCGCAAGGCGTTGGCTTCCATTGACAAGAATAATGGAAAGGCCAAGAAATCTGCCAAGAAGAGTGGTAGTAGTAGTAAGAAAAATGACGAGCCGTGTCGGAAGGTAGCCGAGGCCGAGATTGCTGTCGAGGATGAAACGACATTGGCGTCTATTAAAAATGACGATAAGGCCAAGGTAGCCAAGAAGAGCAATGCTGAGAAAACTGTCAAGTCGTCCAAGAGGGAGACTGATGCGGTTGAGATTGCTCAAGATCCTACGCCAGTGGCTCGGGCAGTAGATGAAAAGTGGACACTGATCAAGGTAGGTACATGTGAAGCTCGCGAAAACAACTTATCCTTTGAAATGTCATTTTGTTTTTGCAATGCTGCTTGCATAGGCCATTGTGCATCGATAAGATCTCATTTTCTAACCACACTTCTCCATGCGAACCATTTACCACGCAGGACGGAAAGCTCTCCGACTACACCGCCATCCTCACTCAAAACAAACGCATTTCCTACTGGTGGTCCGACGAAGACGGTTGGCTTCCCGGCACCGTCTCCAAACCCCTTGCGAAGGTCACCACGTCCTCCACCATTCGATGGACCATCCGGGTGAACTTTGACAACGGGGATAAGCACATTTTGACGTTTCATCCGTTGGAAAAGCGTTGGAAGTATTCCGATAAGAAACCAGTTGCCGATGAGCAGAAGTCTGTAGCAGCGAAGAAGACGACCGTGAAGAAGCCGACAAAGCCTGTGGCAGAGAAGGTCAAACCTAGCGCAATGGTTGACAGAGATGATAAGAAAGCAAAAGCTACCAAGAACCCCACTGCAAAAGCTGCAGAATCTACCAAACAGCAACATCGGCCAGCCCCGGCCTTTGGATCCAACCTACAAGCGAAAATCAAGGAAATATCTTCTAGAATACACTCTGCCAAGACTTCCTCTCCAGCAGATGACGATGGCCTTGCGAGGAAAAGTCCACAGGACATGGAGGAAAAGACAGCGCACGCTTCTGCATTGCAGATGCCAAATAGTAAAGCAGACAAGCCCAAGGCAGTGAGTGCCAAAACAGCCTGTGCAAAGGAAGGCGCCGTGCCCAAGAGTGGTTCGAATTTTGCAAAGTCCACCAAGGCTGCCTCTGGAAATGTAGGCGCCCGGGCGGTGACGATGGAAAGCCTGTACAAAAAAGAATGCGGAAAGGCGGATAAATTTGTAGATTTTATGACTAGCTCGTCAAATAAGAAAGTTGCAGCAGCACCACCACCGTCTCCGGAAAGCAGTGAGGGTGATTTGGAGTTGAAATTGGATCAAGAGTGAGTGCATCATAAATGATAATCACGCTCGGAGAAGGTGCATTTCCATGTACGTGTAACTGACTTTTTGCCCTTCGTCATAACTTCTTCACCACACAGACGTGTGGGACTATTCAACTCCACCCTATCAGAAATAATGTTCCGGCCTCGATTAGACGAGATGGACGTGGAAACAATGATCACACAGTTGAATGAGCACCATCAATCGCCCAAACCTTTTACTCTATTGGAGATCAAACCGTACATCCAGAAACTGCATGATGATAGCCGTATTTTCTTTGTGGAGGAAGAAGGAAAAATGGGTACTTGTTATGCAATATAAAATTGTACGGGAAGATGGGGACCTGCTATTTTGTATGTTTGCGATCTAGATGATTTGGGCGTGTGCTCCGGTTGGCCTGGAGTTGCCTGTGCCCAATGCTACGGTGTGCGCTCAATGAATCACTCTCTGTTACACCTCCAATATTATGGGTCGCATATGACTTGTTATTTTAACACAGTATTAGTATATTTTATCTTTTACTTGGATGGCCAAACAAACACAACTTTTGGTGACTCAGGTGGAGCACATTTGCAGTCATAGTTGATGTCGGCTGGCAAATATGTATACATGCATATTCCTATTGGATGTGCCATGTGCCCAAAGGCGAGGTGACGCCAGAGGGCATAGCTATTCTAGAGGTTTCATTTTTCATATACTTTCATATTCATTTTCATATTGGACAAGTCCAAAGGCAATGCGACGACAGACAACACAGCTACTCTGACGGTTCATTTATTTTAATTTCCAACAACACAAAGCTTCTCCTATATCATTTGGAATTTTGCCATTCAATGTTGGGCGACCCACTCTGCTCTGGGCCCCTCTTGTCTTGCATTCTACTATTAACGAGGATGTCTGTGACGGCTTGCTACATTTTGGTAGAAGCGTCTGGCGGAATTTGAGATACTCATGCATTACAGACGAACCGGACCAGGCTTTGGTGAAAATACCATTGCCGAGGTGGAACCCAGCACTTGATTTGACAGTGTTTTTTTCATTTGATACTTTGCTTTCTTTACAATATCTATCTATGATGCAAAGAGGGGAGGAGATGTGGTCACATCCGGTTTCCACAGGTTTGCGAACATGTTTGTACGGTGTCCATTCATGTACCATACGTTTACGGAAATAGTAGTAGATACTAACGACTAGCTACAATAATTGGCTATTCATCAGTACTGAGATTGGCAGTACCAATAGGTACCAATCACGCCCAGAGGTCGTCATACCTCACCTCCAAGAGTAGCAAAGTCATCAAATACGAGAAAGAAACTTGGCAAAAAATATTACTAGTGGAATGAAATTGTCAGGTGGACAAGCATGATTGCAACTTTTGAAAAAGTCACCAACGAGCAGTCGCCAGGAAAACAGAGGCATTCGTAAAAAAGTTATCTTTCACAATAAGGGGATGGCGACGATGACGGGTTAGGCTAGAACTTATGGTACTACACCACACTGCTCTTGACTTGGTGTGTCCTAGTGAAATGAACAGAGTTGGATTATTTTAGAACCAATGATAATTTTGTAAAGCAGCAGTAAGTAAGTGTTATTTCTGTCTATTTTTTGTGCAAGCGGATCAAACAATATGGGCCAATATAGGGCTACAGAAAGCACAACCTCTCCTGTCTGTCCACCCTAAAAACAATCTAGGCCTGCGCAACAAAGAGCACTGTAGCATCATCCAAGGGCTCAACTAACAAACTGAAAGACCTTGGATTGCGATATAACGGCTCTTTAGTCATAGCCCAATAGCCTCTTGCTCTTCATCCTCATGACATGAAAAGTGGCATCTCTAGATCATGTTGACACAGCATCAGAACCATTGAGCTGAATCAGATCCCACCTCATCAGATAATTCCCCACGTAGGTCAGAGACAAACGGCACAACTGACCACACTCTGAACCTAAACATTATTTTTCGACAATGTAGCATTCATAGCCACATCACCAGTAGGCTTTGGCACAAGACTAGCCGGGTTCCAACGAATCCTTCTCTTCTCAAATCCACCACCCACGAGCTCAAATTTATCCACCCTCCGGGCCAAGATGGATAAGAATACCCGCATCTCTGCCATGGCGAGGGGTGCACCCAAACATCTCCTGGAGCCCATGCCGAAGGGCAGGAAGTCTTCTTTCGGTTTCGTTTCGGGGTCGAGCCACCTCTCGGGCACAAAGCTAGTCACCGGATCCATGGATTTATTACTGGACGACGACGATATTATCCTTGGATCCAATTCGTGGGTAAGCCGGATATTGCAAAACACATTTTCTCCTTCAGGGATTTGCTTCCCATCCAGAATGATTGCTTTCTCGGCACGCCGAAAGTTTGTACCGGAAATTGGTACCACTCTCATTGTTTCGCTGATCACAGCTTCTAGATAAATGGACTCATCCAAAAACTCCTTCGAAAATAATTGTTTCTCGCCATGAATAGAAATCAAGCGTCGCTGCTCCTCTTTCAAATTCTCAAATATGTGTGGATGAAGACCGAGGAAGGACACCGCAGATGTCAAAGTCGACCCTGTAGTTTCCGTCCCCGCTATTAGTAGAATGAGTGCATTCTCTGCAATGTCCTCATGGGTGAGTTTCTTTTTTGAGTCTTGTTCGTCGAATGAAAATACCATGGCACTCAAGGTTGTTCCATCGGGCCCGTGCTTCTCCAGGTAGGCAATTCTCTCCTCAATTTTTTCCACGAGGTACTTGCGTGCTCTAAAGGGGGGTAGTAGCTTATTCCATGGAAAATTCAAGTAGGCAGACATGCTAAACACTCCGGAAACATACACTTTCACAGCCTTTTGAAAACGTTGTATCTCTTCCTCCTTGCCTTGCAAGTCTAGTCCAATGATCTGTCTCCATGCAATGTCTTGAGTAAAACTGTCGCAAATATCCTCCAAATTCAGAGTTTTGTCATTTCCAAGCTTTGACAGTTGTTGGGTGGCAGCTTGCAGAATATTCGCCATCCCTTCTTCCACTGCATGCGGCGTAAATGCAGCCCCTATCAGTTGTCGAAGGAATTGATGCCTCTGCCTATCCTGTTCAAACATGACACTGTTTGATGAAAAAAGAGCGACCTTGGCCTTCTTCTTTTTGGACTTCTGGCTCTCTGATGTTTGTTTGCTGCTGCTGCTATCAAATGCTGAGTCTAATGGCACGATATTGAACTCTTTACTCTGCAACACGGCCTTGACATTGTCCGCCCCGGACACCGACGTGATCGGAGATCCCATGAAGTAAAACCTCCATATACGAGGATGGCCCAATTTTGCAGAGGCTTGGCTGTAAAAGCTTTCGGGTCCTTTCGCTTTCGAGCCGGCGAGGATGTTACTTCCGAAGAATGGACAGCCCAATGATGCATTTTCTGGTAGGGGTGCGTCGAGGCTTGGATCGAAGTTCTTTGTTAGGCCGGGCCATAATAAGCGGCGAATTTGATGCAGTAGAAATTGTATGAGTGAACGGATTTTGCTGTTGATGGTATGCGATTGTTGATGTTGCTCTTTGGCGCCTTCTTCGTGATTGGCTGAAGAAATACTTGCTTGAAGCTCATGCTGAAGCTTTCTGCTGTTGCTGCTGTAGGCATTAAATAGCTTCGTTGAAATGCCCACATTGTATTTATGAGTCGGAATACGACACGGAGGGCTTTGCTGGGCAGAGAGCCATGCCTCGACATTTCCAACCCAAAGAAGAAGCCAAAAAATGAAACGATGCAGAGGTGACATTGACATCATGCCTAATACTTTGTGCCATGGACGATGCTAATATCATGTTCCGGTCTGCGGCGAGGGGTGCGGCGAGCCAGTGAAATAGGAAACGTGCAAAATCATTATTGCTGTCTTTCCCGCAGCCCGCAGTGTTGAGAGTGTTACTCCTAGTTGCGATTTGTTGATTTATTGCGATCATAGTGCGCCGTGTTGACTGACAATTTTGGTTGTTCTCAGAGGTTCTCACAGGCTTTCTGTCAGTCAGATTTATGGGCACTTTTTGGGAACTTTTTTCTCAGCACTTTTTTTCCCGCCAAAAAAAAGTGCTCAAAAAGTGCTCTCACTGACAGAAAGGTAG
>JALLAS010000976.1:0-10695 GCA_036939415.1 Detonula confervacea
AGAGAGCATCTTCATCTACAGAGCTTCATCTTCGAAAACGTTGACAACCCTTATTAACCTATCGTACTCCATCCTATGCGGTACCATAATAGGAGTATTGTGGTAACCAATGCGTATAGACAGCGAAGACGGCATAACTTTTCTCTTGTATGTCTTTGTCTTCTCTTGTCAGTAATAGCATGTGCAGTAGGGTTTGTCCTCAGGCATCATCATCTTCTACCATTCAGTTCTAGAGGAGCCTCCGGGAGAGAAGAATCCAATAGTATTAGTATCGCCACGACCGCCACCCCTTCCAAATCTACTGCCATGATGTTGTCCGCCGCTGCTCCCACTTCGACGCCACCACGAGACGAGAGGCTGGAGAGAAAATGCTCCGATGCAGTGGGAAAATTGGTCGAGCGTAAGTGACAAATAATATTGCGCGTGACCATGGCCTTCGTCAGCCTTATCACATCGCATTAAACTTCTCATATTCTCATCATCGAAATTCGATCTCACATCACACAGTAAAAATCAATTTCCTCGCAATCGACTTCGACCAAACTATGATCGACATCCACACCGGCGGCCGATGGAAGGAAACCGTTACCGAGCTAGCACAGCACCTGCGCCCCCTCTTCCTCCACCTCGTTCCGGCTGCTACAAGGCGAAATATCCGGGTGGCCATAGTAACCTTTTCTCCGCAAACGAAACACATCAGGGAGGTGTTGGAACACGCCTTCCCGGACATGGCGGAAATAGTATCCATTTGGGGGAATGATCAAATGTGGAGTTATGTGGGGAATGGTATGAGGATGGAGAAGCAGGAGCATATGGCGAGCGCTGCGGAGGAATTGATGACGAAAATGGCGTTGGGGGTCACGGATGTGAGGAAGAATACAACACTTTTGATTGACGATCATCCGAGAAATATAAAGAAGAGCTCTTGAAGGATGACACAAGGGCGGTTTTGTTCAATCTGAGAGATCCAAAGAGATTGCTGGATGATATTCTTCGTTTAGAATAAAAAGTGTATGATGGAATTTGGCAAAATCACAACATAAATACAAAGTGGATCTTGTCAAAATGAAATGAGATGGGAAAGTTTTATGACGCAGCAATAAGTCTGCTTGACTGGCTTGCCAAAGATGGAACAACACTACAGGGGATAGCAACAATGCCAAATACTATGATTATGAGGATAGGTAAAACTTCCTTCGAAACAGGGAAAGTGGATGATATTGTCAAAGTGTTCAGCGACAATGCTAAATGGTTTATGTGAAGTCATGTCAGCAGCTCTCGATAGAAGAGAAAATATGTATGTTGTAGATGTTCAGATATGGTCAAGATAACAAGAGGCATTCTTCACACCTATAATTCATTTCAGTGATTTCATTATTTTTTGTACTCACACCAACACACACACTTCATCAAATGATATGCTCCAACAACGATCAATAAGAATTTCTACAATCTACAATATGATACCTCAGAGATTTCACCAATGACAACTGCACATCAGCTAGATATGTGCATTCATGGCAGTTTACATCCACATATTCCATAGAGAGAGTGGCAGGCGAAAAGAAACAAAGACGCAATGCTAGACATAACCTCATTTGGCACTCACTAACAGTCGCATTGTGCAACTCAATGAGGAATTGCACCTGGCTGAATTCTTATTGGTGTTGCATCCAACATGCCCTCATTTGCCCATGAAGCATTACTGGTTATTTTTTCTCATTTGCTCCTGCTGCTCCCCAGTCAGCTCATCTGATCTTAGCATCAACCTCTCTGACCGCGATACCAACCTACTGGCCATGATGTCAAAACAAGCCTCAAAACCTCACTTTCAATTCGAGCTTCATCCTTTCTGAGCTCTTCGATGGCGGCTAAATGATGTGCTTCAAAACCCACACTATTCATGGATGATTTGTCAAATCCAGGATTGAGACGGACCTTTCCATTATTGACTTGATCAAACATGGCCCTTCAACTTTGTCTGCCTTTCGTTTCAACTCTCGTCGAACAACATCTTGTTTGTGCTTCAGAATTGTGTTGGCTTTGGATAGTTCTTGGTCAACCCTTTTGGCAGGTGTGTCCAGCTCATTCATTGATTTTTGTGCTTCAGCCACAATTCTCTGACTCTCGGCTACCTGTCTTTGGGCTTCTTCTAGCATCTTCCTGTCACGTTCCTCGGCCTGCAGCAGTAAGGTTTGCAAGAAAGTCAGTAAAATATATGCACGTTGAAACAAGGTTACACGCCATTGGTGTATTCTATCGGCACTGCAATAAATGCAACCTGCACTTTCTTGCATCAGTGTGTTTGTTCCACATACACACGGGAAGTGGCAGATCCAAACCTTTTAGCATTATTTCAGCTAAAGCAAAAACATGAACTACAGCAACAAGAGCAACAACATGTTGGCAGGTATCCCACAACATGATAAAGAGTCTCATATCATATTGCGATGAATTCTCTCCCCGTGTGCTGACGCATGTTGAAAACCAAACACATTGCAAGAAGGCACCACCCAGTGCCCTACTCTTCTGTGCAAAACAAAGTAAAAAATGTCCAACCTGGATGCAATAGAACAGTTCGCGATACTCCCCTTGCAAATAACACCACAAATAAACTATCATCTCACCTGTAAATTAGTCCTGGCATCGCTCTCTGCTTGCTGTAAAGCTCGCTGTCTCCCATCCATTTGCTGCTTCACTTGTGACTTCTCCTGCATCTTCTCATTAAACTCCGACTCCGCTGCAGTAAACGCTTCAATATCCTTGCGTATGGGATGACGCTTAAATTTCATCCTTTGCATAAGCGTGACTCCGTCAGAGTCCGTTCCCTGGTTGCTGAACCCATCCAGGTACTGAATTGCATCGGTTGAAGTGAAGTTGGCGGATGATGTGTGGAATGTGAGACGCAAGCGTTCCGATTTGATCGTTGTTAGTTGTTCCAGAACCTGCATCGATTCTGCACGTGTTTCATCCGCTCTACATCCCACGAAATATACGAGATGAAAAAGAAAATATCTCAGTTGAGACACACAAATATTGGTACCAACAGCCATCCACAAAACACATGATGCAATCCAAGATTCAACACAATCACATCATAAACACACACCTCCTATGAAGCTCCATACTCTTCTCCTGCAACTCCATCCCATCAATCTGTCTCGTAGCATTCTGTCCCGCCTGAATCACCCTCTGAAACGCCCTCCCAAAATCTTCCAACCTATCCCCCGCCCCCGCATTATTTCGTTCCATCTCCGAAACTTCTTTCACCACATCGGAGAGCTTCGCTCCTTGCATTCGATACTTTGCATCCCGCTCCGCAATCCTCCTCTCCTGCTCCTGCCTCCCATTCTCCGCGGCCGCGTCCGACGTGGCTTCGGCAACGGCGCTCCAGCTCGCCAACGTCGTGGCGGTAGTCCGCCTTAACAACGGTATGGCAAAGTCCTCGTAAAACTTCCGCGCCGTGGGTCCGTACTCCCGCGCCACCTCCCCGGCCTTCTTGACGACGTCGTCCTTGAAGTCCTGCGCGGCCAATTCGCGATCGTAGGCGCGGCGGGTTTTGGCGTCGGAGAGTATGGTCCACGCTTGGGCTATTTCGTTGAAGCGATCGGTGGCGTCTACGTCGACGGATCCTTGTTGGGACATTATTTTGGAGTTGGAGGCGTCCGGGTGGGTTTGTTTGGCGAGGGCGATGTAGCGGCGTTTGAGTTCGGCGCGGGGCATGGTGGGGCTGGCGTCTAGGATGGAGTAGAGGTTTTTGTCGGTGATGCTTGCCTTTTTTGCTCGTGATCTTCGTTTGCTGCTGCTCTTGCTGCTGCCTTCGGCATTTCCATTTGGGGATGAGTGCAGCCTCGCACCGCCATAGCTTCTGTGACTTCGGCCAGTGGCAGTGGTTGGTATTGATATTCTACTATTTGGCAACAATTGGAAAGAGGATACCGTTGGACAAAGGTAAAGGATAGCCGGCAGGATCGCGGAGAAGGCCAAACGTCTGCGGCTGGCAGGTGATAACCCCATAGTGCGATTCAATGTTTTGCCAATGCTATCGGTTTCCCTTTTTATGGCCGCGCTTTTGCGCGCTGCCGTCCGTGAACGTTCACCTTCGTTGGCAGTTGGCAGTTGGCAGTTGGCATTGGCGGGCATTGACATTGACTGAGATTGACTGCATTATTGACATGCAACATGCATGATGCTAGATGATGCTCCATGCATTGGTATCATCGTAGGAGTACAACATGCAGGCAGGCATACAAAAATATCTCTTTTGTTTTCTCTGCGTTAAATAAGACGCGAGCCATATATTCGGAACTGGTCGATGTTCTGACTTAAAAGCAACTTAAGAGATATGCAAGTGCAAGTGGTTGAGATGATGTTGACATGTTGGTGTGACAGGCGACAGGTGTCCGAGCTCAATCTGTTCCGTTTGAACTGAAAGATATCACTTCCCGCCATTTGTTATTGTATCTTTCCGAATACTTTGTAATCGAGACTCCTGAATAGACGGGACCATCACTCCAGTTCGCCGTCCACCAATTTTTCAACATCACACACATCAATCTCACGCACGGAGCGGAACAACAACAGAATAACTGCAGTACTCGAATAAAGTTGTATTTGTTGCTGTGTACTAAAATATGTCTCAACAGTTCATAAATTAATAATTGAAATTAGTTTTATGATTACCTCAGCTTATACTTTACTCCTAGATATTGTCTCAAATCAAAATAACATATATTTATTTTGCGAAAACAATTAAGGCTATTTTATTCATAATTTAAACAGCTATATAGAATATACCGAGGCCTTTAGTGTGAACGACAGCAACAAACAGACGAGGAATGAACGTAACGTGGACGCGAATGCCCACGCAAACATCATCGTCGTCGGCATCGGCGCGGTGCTCTTCTGCTTCCCTATCTACGTATTGTATTACGAGTATTATTTTGTTGTTGCTTTTGTTCTCTGCTTGCAATTGGCTCTCGTCCATCCTCAGATACCCAGCATAGATCCATCATCTTCAAAGGCACATCCACACGCTTCCTTTCCGAAATACTATTTTAGAATAATGAGATTTGGAAATAAAATACTGTGCCTGGCGCTGGCCGCCTCAGCCGCGGCGTTTGCGCCACCTCCGTCTTCCTCCTCCATGCGCATGGCACGGCGAGATATCGTGCCGAAAGATTTGATAGCTTCGAATATGAAGCTCAAGCAGGTATTCACGACGACCAATACTCTGAGATGGGAGATGAGGAGTACACTGACTAGTGACGATGAAGCTGCTGCCAAGGCCAAGACGGAGGAATCATCCGAGGAAGCGGAGGATATTCCGAAATATCCGGAGTTGCTGAAGAATGGAATTTATGAGATTGTCAATGCTGATCAGCACAAGTGAGTTCATTGCAATATTCATGGGTATCATTGCTTCAACATGATTTCATTGCTCATAATGTCGTAAACGTCGTTATCTTCACTCAGTGCATGGCTAGCAGCTAACCCTGACAAAATAATGGTCATCAAATTCTATGCTCGTAAGTTTATGAATATTAATGATATCCATGATGGGGTTTTTTGGTCCCAAATGAGAAATGAGCATCCCATGTAATCCTTTGAGAAATATTTGGAATTGATCACATGTTGTGGTGCCATTTTTTGCCCACCCCATACGCATTTAGTAACTCATGAATATGATGGTCAAGGCTGAAGTGTTGAAGACATCAACAAAAATTCTCTCGAAGAAAGTTGAAAATCCTTGTTGTGTTGTACGACTGAGTGTCCCACCCGCCCTGAGAGGAGTCTAGTGTGTAAAATTGTCCGACCCGGATATGGTAGTTTGCAGTCGTTCACTGCACTGATCTTTATTTCAGTGGCTGTTTCGCTTCATCAAGTCAGCCAAACCAAGGACAAAGGACCCTTTGTACATGTCCTAAGAATACTTATGAGCTTACGTGGGTGATGCTTTGCGGGGCATTTATTGTCCAACAGCATTCTGGCAACGAGGGTGAAACATTGTTGAATCTGGGATGTAATCGTTATTTCATTCTTTCTCGTCATGGATATCCATTTTTTAATCTTGATTGCGCCAGCTCATTTCTCATCTTACCACTCTCTACTTTTGACACCAATACCAGCCTGGTGCCGTGCCTGCAAAGCAGTGGAACCAAAATTTGTCCAAATATCCAAAGACCCGAAATATGCTGATATACCAATCATATTTGCCCAACTGTCAGTGCAACACAACAAACAGTACGTCAAAAGTCTGGGCATCATGGCCCTGCCGTCTATGCAAATCTATGCTGGATCCGAGGGATTAGTGGAGAATTTCCCATGCGGACCATCCAAAATACCTATGCTGAAACGCAAACTTACAGAAACTGTCAATAACAAGGTCAATCCCGAAACTTTGCTGCTGAATGTGGATTGTACCAAGCCGGAGAATAGCGAGGCTGCTCCGTGCAGGACTAGAAGTGTGAAGGTATTGGATGAGGCTCAGAGGAGTGAGATTGACGAGGTTATTTCGGATGAGAGGAGGGAGGAGAATTTGAGATATTTGAGGACGGGGGTGCCGTACTTCAAGGATTTTGATGATGATGAATTTTATGAGCTTATGGATAAGGTGCGTGTGGTTGCTGTGCTGTTAGCATGAGCATTTTTGTTATATCAATTGAAGTGTTGCATGTGAGATGGATTCCTCATACTCATCACAACTTATGTCTCTTTTCTTTCATAACAGGCCAAACTGGTCACATTCGAAAGGGGCGATGTAATAATGCGTCAGGGCATGGAAGGAAGCATGTTCTACATTATTGAAAGTGGGGAGGTCGAAGTCATGGTCAAGACTGCCTTCGAAGATCCACTAACTACTCCTCCAGACTATTTGGGAGCCATCATAAACGTGTTGGGGCCGCACAACTATTTTGGAGAACGTGCTCTCATCACCCGTGAGCCACGGGCGGCGAGTATTCGGGCGCAGCAAAAGACTCGGTGTTTCGCCTTTGATCAGACGGATATTCCGACATCGTCAGTTCTTAGTGGACAAAAGGCGGCCACAACCGAGCGCCTGGCTGAAGTGAATAGCAAGTACGGCACAGACGTGTACGACATCGACTTGATAACCGATCAGCTCAATGCTGCCAACACTCTTAACCAACAGCGTGGAAGTGTAAACCACCCCGAAACTATTTATGGCGTGGACACTGACGAAGATGACGTAGTATCCTCGCAGGAGGAAGTGGACAACTTGGGATTGGAGGCCAACGACCGCGTAATCTCCCTCCTTGTGCGGTTCAAGCAAATCCGACGTGCTTCCAAGTGCTTCGAATACATCATGAAGGCCCGGCCGAACTTTGGCGATGCTGGCGAATCACGTCGCCGTGCACTGTTGGTGAGCAAACTCACGAGATCGCAGCGCGAGGAATTTGCTGAATTGTTCAAAATCATCGACACCTCTCACGACGGCAGCATCTCCATACTGGAACTGCGTCGCGCTATGGAGAGCGTGGGTGATTCACATGACGACGAGGAGCTCAAGGTGATGATCAGAAATGCCAATCCATACATTGACGGAAATGAGGAAATCAACTTTACCGAATTCATGGGAGTTATGGCCGAGGCGGAGTTTTACTACCTGTTCATGGACACGTTCGAGATGTTGGATACTAACAAAACCGGATTTGTGATGGCGGGGGATTTGGATAGGATTCTTTGCGGTGTGAGGGATCTTATTAGTGATGACAGGGGATGAGTATTATTGATACGGAGGATATGGATATNCTTATTAGTGATGATAGGATGAGTATTATTGATACGGAGGATATGGATATGCAGGTGGATTATGAAACCTATGCGAATATGTTATTGGGAAAACCGTTGTAACACATATGATGGGATTTGAGCAGGATATTTTAGCTAGAAATGGGATTAGCATGTGTCGCTATTTTTGTACATACCATTGGGCATTTTTAATGCAAAATAAATGAAGAGCTTTATGGTGGAAAGCTGGGTTCCTGATGAAGTGCCCATTGAGTCCAAGGTCGCTCTGTATCTTTGGTTGCACATGTCAGCCTCTCTGGACTTTGTTTAGAAGTCTGTGATATCTATGGACGCCCTGAAAGATTTCTTCTTCTCTTCACTGTTTTCCCTCCTTTACCTCTCAGCAGTCTGGGGATGTCGTTCCCTTTGTTCTTTCTACTCCATACCACTTTCATTATCGATAATGCGTTCGGGACCCAAGACATTCAGCTTCAGGGAAAACATTGTGGCAACTTACAGAATAACTTCTCAGATTGACATGACAGAGCACCGGTGTTCAAGAACATGGATATGTTTGGGAGGAGCGGAGCTTAGCTCAGTGGAACGTTTCTTGGTTAAAAAAAACAATGAATACGCTGACACCCTCTAGAGCGAGGTAAGTATTGCTGATCCAGAGGCACTCAGGGCCAGGCTGAAAGAAGAATTCACTTCTCTCGCCACAATCTGCTGGTTCGCCTCTGTTAAATAGCCCAACCACCAAATTTAAACCTTATGATCTATCAAATATTTACAACATGCTCTTTCAGGAATCAGATCAGCAATGGGGTGACACATATTTTGGGTGTTATCAAGAGACCAAATCAATTAATAGTTCAGAAGATTGTACTGTAAGAAATTAAAGTTTTCAATCTGCACAAAATATGTTCACGGACACCCACTTTATCCCTTCTTGTTTTGACCTTCCAAAAAACACCACTCTGTGATACATTTCAGCCAGCACCACCAGGGATGATTCATACAAAATTATTACACGCTTCTTCACCAGCATTAAAATGTGCTGAACAGCAGTCAGGTGGATATAGCCAGGCAGGTGATGTATTGAGGTCAGAAGGATCCACCACCAACAAAATTCAGTTTGGATGTCCTTTCTTATTCGTGTCCTTCCCACCACACATCCGACTCCCATTGGCATGACTAAACATAGGCACCATCTGCTTTCTCTCAAACTGCTCCGTCTTCTTCGCCGCGGCTACCACGAGCATCTGGCACGCTCGTCGTTTGCCCCACCTCCTCTTCACATCCGGGAACTTATCCGGAGAATATCGTATCTCCTTCCACAAATCAATGGTTTCTGGATTGGGACTGTTTCCGATAATAGAATCGTACGCCATGCGAAGAAAGTACACACCTAATGGACCATTCACCGTCACTTTCCCCTCATAGTACAATACGAATAACTCCAAATATCGCTTCATAATTGCATGCCTCGGAGCGACGCCAATGAAGGCCTGGAAGAATCCCCCGTGATGATTCGAATCTTTATGTACAAAGGTGGTCACGAATTCGGTGCGGGGCGAGAGCACGTCCCGCAACGACATGCGCGCCTCTATATCGATGTCAAAGTACATGCCGCCGGTTTCGTACAATGCCGCCCCTCTGCAAATGTCGGCTTTGTACATGCCCCGTGCCTCATTCGTAAAGTATGCGGTGAGATTTGTATCCGGACCCAATGCCGCGCGTATGGAATTGAGGCAATCTTCGTCGTTGAGAAAACGAATCGCGGAGCCCGGATGGAAGGAGATTATGCTTTGCACATTTTTGGCCAGCTCTACGTCTTCGTCGTCTTTCAAGTCCGATTCCGGCGCGGTGAGTAAATTCGTGTGGTATGTGAATATCAATATCGACGGTATTGCGCGATGATTATGATTTTGCTGTGCTCCCGTTTCCTGTTGTTGTTGCACGGAGTTCGCATTGGCAGCAGCATCGTCTGCTATTATTGATACACCCTTTGGATCTGCTTCTATTACTGTTGTCGTTGATTCCTCCTGCTGCGGACCGGGATTATTCTGCTCATTGCGGTGTGCTCCGCGTACGAAGGAGGCGACGAATTTATCCTTTTCGTGCTTGCGTTCCGCGTTGGGAGGTAATGGGACGCTCAATTTTGGTGCATTAATAGTGTTCCTGCTTCCTTTGTCCGATGATGACATTGCCTCGGGTTCGTATTGCATACCTGGCTGTTGTTGTTGCCGGCTTCCGCTTCTGAACAGTATCAACACACCAACAAGGAATACGAAAGCCCATGCCTTCATTTTCATGCTGAAATTCTTCTCCCTTCGTTGTCGCTGCATCAGCGTCTCGCGCTGTCGTTGCATCCTCAACAAGAAAGACCGCGGTCCATTCCCGCTATTATTAACAGTAGTGCCGACATTGTCGTTGTGAGCACTGCCGTTGTGAGTACTACTACCGCCGCTGCCATTGTGCGCGGCGGCATTGCCCGCATTGCCGGAACTTCGACTGCGGACGCTCGCCTTCTTTTCCCTGCTGCTGGCTCTGGATATTATCATTGGACCGTCCGACAGGATGTACGATGCGGCGGCTTCGGCGGCGGCGATGGCGTTGCTTGGATAGGCGCGGCGGCGGCGATTTTCGACGCTTCGGCCGTCGGTGGCGCCGGAGAGGAGGGGATTCGATGGTGCCATGTTGTGGCGGGCATTGCTGGGTGTATAATATATGATTGGGTGCGTTCGATCCGCTTGCTTGCTATTATTTGCTGTGAAATTGATGCGCGCGCTCAGGGAAAAAAGTAACGAATACGTGCGATATATATCCCTAGCAAAATCGTTGCCGACGGATTCTCCATCGGCAAGCGTAGCGGACATACCAGGTCTACGCACACCATTGATGGATCTCCTGGCCGGCTGGTACGAGGTATTGTTTATCTTTGTG
>JALLAS010000977.1:0-10659 GCA_036939415.1 Detonula confervacea
TAGAAAGGCCTGGAAATTTGTTTTGGTCCACATACTTCTTGAAATGATTTGTGTAGATGAAGCAATAGCCATAGAGACACTGCAATGTAGAAAGAGAAAACAATTCATGTTATACGTCGTTAGCAAAAAGATCACCTTTGCCGTTGCGCTCAATAGTTAATCTCAGAAGTACGATCTTACCCGCTCAATTCCAAGAGCCAAAAAGGCTACGGCTGCAAACGGCACAGGAAGATCAAAGTTCATGGTCGTTGATATTTGTTCTATGCCTGCATGCACACCAACACTAATTATCATCGCTTGTGCTTAAAGACCAATGGCAGCGGGAAATGAGAAGGGGGTATGGCAAACTGTGTTGCCAGGCGAGGGCGGATCTTGGCAGAATTTGGCCAGCAGAAGTTGAAGGTGCCTTTCATTGAGCGGCACGCATGATGCGTGGCTGCCTGAATATCTCTAGAGAGAATGAGGCAGGGCAGATGTGGTGTTTCCTCTCGGCGAGAGCGAGAGGATGCACGGATGGCTGGATAGTAGGTGCTCCCTACGATAGCTGGAATCAGTCTGGAATGCTGCTGGTGGATGACGATGGGCGGGGGTGATGGTGCCCAGCGGAAGGAAATCGTCATTTTGCAAAATTAGTACTATTCCTACGCGGAGCAAATCTTAAGAATCTAATTAACTTCCTTCCAAATAGTGGCGAATCTTTACGAAGTATGAGAACCAAATCGATCACAATTTTGGGATTCTTGCAGATTTTTTCCTCTATTGATTCTTGGTACTCCTATCAAGGATGAGAACAAATTTCTCCTCTGTGCAGTGCCGGCCATGCAATAAGCCAAAATGAGTTAAAGATGGAGGATAACTAGAATTTGCAGTTTGTCAAGCCTGGCTGAATCCACGCTGAATCCCTTTGCTGCACAGGCCACGCTTTCTCACTCTCATCTCCGTGCACCATGAGAGAGAGTGTTTGTGTGTGTATATGCATGTGGTTGTGTTCTGATGCAGTGCATGTACCTACCAATGAAGTGGATTCAAGGAGTAATGCATGGTGAACCAAAATGAAAACAGAACATGACATAAACATAAAAACACACAGTGAAGAAGAACTGCAGACAACATATCAACAACTTCCACTTTTCCAGCCGGTATCCTCTGGCCTCCCGTATCCTACAAAAATGATAACAATTGGGGATTTTGATCGGAATCAGGTCCCAACTCCAAAAATGGCAAGAATATTTGCCCTAGGAATTGATAATTCTACTTGGATACGAGTCTAACAGTTACTTGTCTTTCAATTCATTACAGATTGTGTTTGATAAAGATGGTTAGTCGTGCCATCACATCACACCATCACAGAATGTGTTCATTTCTTCAGTCATATTATATCCTAATTTGCATTTACTCCTGCCATTTTTCGTCAAAAAGGCACATTGGGTGACTGTACCCCAGCACTTAATATATGGTGCAAAGGAGTTACCAGTGATGTACAGAAGAAATGCATTGCCACTGGTATCCCTTCTAGCCAAACTGAGCGCATAATTTCCAACTTCCATCAAGCTATTGGCTGGGATGCTGATATCAATGATGTGGTACCGTCTGCTCCGCTCTCTGCTGCCACTTGGGACGAAATCGTAGCCATCTCGGCATCTAGCTTGTTGGAATCAGGATTGAATGTAGAACCACATGAAGTACTTGAATTTCATCAGACACTAGGTGATATCCATGCAGAAGATATGCCTTTGATCAAGAACCTTCCGACATTTCTCAAACATTTCAAGCATCATGGTATCATAATATCGATATGCACCTCTGATGACCGTGCATCTACCAATGCATGCATGCGAAATTGGGAGATAACAGAATTAGTGGACTTCTCGATTTGTGGTGATGAGGTTCAAGAAAGTAAGCCTTCGCCCCAGCCTTTGCTGGACCTGTGTCAGCTTGCAGGAGTTTTGCCTAGGGAGTGTTTGGTTATTGGAGATACGTCAAGTGACACCATGATGGGTGTCCGATCGGGCGCTGGCTTTGTCGTTGGAGTCCTCACTGGAAGCGGGACAAAGGAGCAGTTGCTTGAGACCGGTGCTCACATTGTGTTGCCCAACATTGGGTATCTAAAGGATTTGCTTCTTCTTAGCACAGACCCTTCCAGTTCAGTCGTCTTACCAACTGATGAAAATATGTCTGCCATCAAGGTGAAAGCTTAGATTGTATACAGTTGCCAATGCTGAGTAGGATAGTGTGTAATAAAAATGAGATATCAAAATAGGCCAAAGCTCCAAAAGTTTGCCTGTGAACAAATCTTTCAGGTTCCCCATCTTAGGCAGATTCGGTCATATCAATGAGTTGCAGCCATGCCGTGCGAATAACATGACAACTGTACAGATTGGTGCGTCCAGATAACACGTAATATTTATGTCTATTTGTTATAGTAGTTACTACTACTATTGGTTTGCCAAGCTATATGTGACAACGTCTACCTTACTTTATCTTCTCTCGATGAAGTGCCGCGTCTTCTCGATGCGCCAAACGCACCATGATTTTTCCAAATTGCATCGAAAAGGCAATAACAATCACAATTCTGACACTATTTCATCTGTAGAGGCAAACGATTTCAATAGCGACCATAGGTGATCTACAAGAGCCTTTTCGACAATGGGAAGGGCAAGTTAATGGGTCAACCCCATCCGCCTCAGACTGACCAGACTCGCCGTGACAAAAGACGAAAGATCCGCACTGGAATACTGTACTTCATTTTCCAACCTTTCGAGACATTGCACAAGAGTTCCGTAGTCTTTGTCGAGAAAAATTGAACCTGCATGAAGGCGCTCCATCAACCAAAGCAAAGACTTGGCTGCGATATCGGTCTCTTTCACCAAGACTTTAAGGCCAGGAAACACTTTGATAGGTCTTGGGTTCACCGAGTTGAATCCTTCAAACACAGTCGTACGCTGTGTGAACATCTCCCTAATAGTCATGACACCATTGAATGCATTGTTATCTGGTGTGGCACCATGAACGAAAAATAACTCTGTCATCTTCGTGTCGCCTTTAATAATTGCCCACTCCAAAGCTGTCATGCTTTCGCATTTCGCTCCGGAAATGTTGACCCACCTCAATGGATCGTTGGCTCGTAACCTTCATACCGGATAGCCGGCCGCATTCTCCGAGCATAATGACAGCTCTATCTTGAAACCAGGACTCGATGCCAATAGTCTTTACTGGCGATCAAAGACCTCACATCTGTAGCTCCACATTTAAGACTATTTTTCCTCCCAATTGGCATTCTTAAATATTGATGATGTTAAGTTGAGCGAGCTGTTCTCGGAGTTTGGGCAGACCCTAGGGAGATAAAATGAAAGCTCAAACTATGGAATTGACGGAATTAACTCCAACTTCGTCGACTGATGAAAGGGGAACGCACAACCCATTGTTCCGTTCAACCAGTCCAACTCCATCCAACTCAGTTATTATGAGTTTTTGATTCACGTGCATCTTGCTGCCAGCAGCAACAGATTGGCAATGACAGCTATCGTACATCCTCGCTACTCAGTCTGCGGCTGAAGCAGGCTGAAGCGTAGCAGCCACAGCCGCAGCAGGCTCAAGCCCAGCAGTCGCACAATCGACATATGGTGACCCAAGGTGGACGCTCATCATTGAGTGGAGATGATCAATGTGTTGTCTTGGTGATTCCCGTATTTGCTTGGCTTGAAGCTTGGCTTGAAGCTTGGCTTGAAGCTTGGCTTGAAGCTTGGCTTGAATAAAGTATCTTGGAGCCTGGCACGAGTCATTGATGCATTGTGATCCACCAGTGCTTTTTCTCTCATGTACAGCTAGTACAGAGAGTGATCTGGGTGAATCTGGGGTTAGCTCACGTTTCCTTTTTTGCTACTCATACCGAATTGCCGGTCCACTGACCCCGGATGGTTGATAAACTAGCGAATGGTAATGGTGGCAACTCGCCCTTTCTTAGACATTTTACCAAGAGAGATGCACAGGCGACAATAACTCTGCACAAACTTGTTCAAGTCAAACCAAAATTGGTACTGTTTTGCCTCATTTGCAATTGTTTGATGACTTCGTGTGCACCCATTTCAATCAGAAAGAAGCTTGCATCGAAGTCAATGATAGAATAGGCCAACACACTCTCAACGATAGGCATGTGGTGCAACAGTCTGAATATCGAGTCTTGGTGTTGGAAGACCGTGGTACTGCAACATGGCTTGCACACAAAGGGACTAGAGAAAACACACCGGAAGACATAAGCTGGCCATTTGAAAGGCTTGTATGTTGGTTGAATGGAAGTCGCAGCAGAAATTGATAGATACGCCAAAGTCAAGTGCTGTTAGCTTGCAGATGAATTGATTACGATATGGATAACACGCAGGAAGGCATGGGCTGACCATTTGAAAGGCTTGTGTGTGGGCTAATCGCAGTCGCAACAGGAACCGGCTGATAGGCTGAAATTTTATTGTATGGCGGGCTTGGTTGTGGGCTGGTGGGAAGGATGCAGTTTAGGTACTGGCACATGGATTGATAAACGATTGTGGTGACCTGGTTCTATTTTGCTCCTGATTTCCGGATACTGGTGGCGAACATGACATGCTCCATGAAGTCCACGCAGAGTTTGCTTCAAAGGTCAACGCACAATGTATACGTGAATGCCCAGTGTCAGCAAGAGCAGGTCACTCTGAAGCAGCTGAAATGTAAGAATCATTCTCTCATTGCGAGAGCCATATCATGCGATGATTGTGGTTAATGGTAGACACTCTCTGACTTTGAGTTCCTCAAAAATAATATTTGTTGCTGTTTATTGAATTACCCACTGAACCAAGATGACCACTAATCTGGCGCATGGCATGGTGATGATTGCAGCCAGCCATTCTCAGCATTTGTCCCATCCCTATACATGTCTCAAGGTGTTACTGCATCCCTTGTCGCAAAAAGCGTCTATTTGCGTACCAAAATCTCCGGAACTCCCGCCCCGTCTCTCACCACCAAGATATCCTCGTCCACGTACGACACGTACAAATCCCTCGAGTATTGAAGCGCCTCCGGCAAATCCACGGTCTGTCCCAAAACGGATGCCGATTCGTAAGTCTCGGTGAAGCGCACTCCGGAATCCACTTCGAGACGCGCCTTCACCTCGATGGAGTCCTCGGCGCCTCCGAACAGCTTGACGTCGATTTTGGCCTCGATGCGGGGTTGGGTGCGGGATATCGAGATTTCCAATTCGCCCAATTCGACCAGCGCCGCGGGGAGCTTTTGCGCCAGGGTCAATGCGAAAAGTCCGGGGCTGTACCCTCCCGAGTAGAGGAACAACGCCAGGTCGCGCGTGGGGCTGGGAATTTTGGATTCGGAATATCCCCCGGCGTATCGGAGGGTCCACACTCCGTTTATTAAGGGGCTGTAGACGGGGTCCTCGGTGGGGTTGAGGGCTTCCAATTTCAATACGGCTTCGTTGATGGACGCCCGGTCGTCCTTCGAGATCTCTCCCGATGATCCGAGAGACGATGGGAGGTAGTCCATGATGGAGCTGACGACCGATTCGGAAGCGGTGGAGGGCTTGTTCTCGACGTCAATGGTGTCGTCGGCGGGAGGCGCGTCTTCGGTGGCCTCGACGGTAAAGTGGGTATCTTCGGAGGAGTCGGAGGGGTAGGAATCATCGTAGTCGGCCATGGCGAGAACGGTAGCGCGAGGAGACATGGAGACGGCGACGTTGAGACGAGGCTGGACGCTGAAGGCCGAGACGGCCGATGCCCCCGAGAGGAGGGCGCAGACGGTTGCTAGTTGATTCTTGGAGATGTTCATTGTTGCTTTCTTTGATGGATTTATGACTGCAGGTTGCCTGCATCGACAGATGCAGGTGGCATGCAGCAGGTTTCGTTGTTGTTGTCGGCATGCACGAGCCAAGCAAGCAATACGATGATAACGGATAGGAGTAGTAGGTACGATACGATATCGTACAGGGGATTGCTTGAGGAAAAAGGATTCCGCCAAGCTGATTCAGCAAAGGGTTCGCTTTGGGTGCAAATGTCTTGACATGGGGATAACAATTTTGCACTTATACAATCCATTATCACAGATGATGTCATTTGTGACAGTGCAAAAGCCGGTAATTATTTTGGATCTTCGCACTTTCTCATAGGTGCGCAAGAAAGATCTTTGTCTGTCCGCCGCTGATGGAAAGATGTCTATCGTAAATCGTAATGCTAGCTGCGCGCGCAGACAGTATGGTACACTGCACAAAAACTTGACTTTCAATCCGATCTAACTCAAGCACTAGCAGAATTTCTTTTCCAACCATGACAGCGGCCGTCATGACTAAGACCCCTTTGGTGGGCCGCATCGTCGCTAGACAGGCTTTCCCCGTGGCCTCTCGAAATCTATCAACAAGGAAGTCGCTGGCGGCTGTAGCAGCGTTGGAGAGCCGGGCATTGTCATCCTTTATTCCACCTCCAGCATTGGCGCCATTATACCAGTCGCCGCCGTCATCATTATTATTTCGCGGCCGCAATCCAACCAACAATAATTCCCGGTCGGGTCCATTATTTTCTCCCGCACGATCCTTTGCATCCGACGCATCAGCGATCCAGCCGGACATTAAGCTTTACCAATACCACATTTGTCCATTCTGCAACATCACGAAGGCATTGCTATCGTACTCGAACTTGAACTACGAAGCGGTGGAAGTGAATCCGTTGACAAAGGCAGAATTGAAACCATGGTCGGGAGATTACAAAAAGGTCCCAATTGCATTGATGGATGAAAAGCAAATTAATGGCTCGGAAGAAATTCTTGCTTCCGTTCTCGATTCGTCTCATGTGCAAAGTGTGCTGGAGAAACAGTGGAAGGATATGAACGATGATGACAAAGACAATATGACAATGGAACAATTTCGAAAATCAGAAAATGCGCAAAAGTGGATGCGATATGCCGTGGATGACCTGGCAGCACTGCTCTATCCCAACATTTGTGGAAGTTTGGGAGATTCGTACGATGCATTTGGGTATGTCAAGAATGTCGATGCATTTTCAACTTTGCAAAAGATGTCTATTCAGTCGTTGGGTGCTGTGGCAATGTACTTTGCTGCAAGCAAGGTAAAATGTGAGTATACAAATCTGAAATAATCCGTCATCAATGCAAAACTTTTTTGCATTATCTCATTATTTTTTCGTGCCTCTTCCAGCAAAACGTGGCATAACGGACGAGAAAGCAGCTCTCCGGGAAGCACTTGATAAGTTTGAAACCGATGGACTTCAGAATGGAAAGCTAACCTATTCATCGGGAATGGCATGCCCTGATATGGGCGATGTTGCCGTATTTGGGGTACTTTATTCTGTGAGGGGATTAAATGCACATGATGAGGCCATTGAATCGCGAGGTGGTCCAGTGAAAGAGTGGTATCATAGAATGCACAAACAGGTGNGAATGCACAAACAGGTGATTGGAGAATAGTGAAATGTTTGATGGGTCTATTGACTAATCTGTGAGTGAACATTGTTTGGAATTGGATTTTCAACATATAACAATTAATTAACAATTACGGAGAAGTCCTGGCATGTACATTATTATGTCATAGCTCGCGAAATAAATGCGTTCTCTGTGTCTTAAAAGGCAACCAATTCCATTCCCCGAATTTGATATAGCAATTGTGAACATGTACTACCGCATCGAATATACCATTTATTTTGGCAAATATCACTGCATATCATTCGCAAGACGAACACTCCATTTGTGTAGATTGTATAGGTTTGCTGATCCTCGATATTATAACATTTTCTTCTCCTTCTTTTGTTGCCATCATTCCATAGCATCCCCTTTCAAACTCTTCAAATATGCCACCAACTCTTTTAGCTTTTGTTTATCTTCATCATCCTCGTCGTCCTCATCATCATAACCCTCATCCCACAGCTCTTGTTCTTTAACTTGCAATGAGGTCTTTCCCTCGTCGTTCGTTATTTGATGATCAGCACCTCCCTCGATAAGCATTTTCGCAGAGGTGGCATCATCGCAATGATGAAGAGGCGTGTCCCCATCTCCATCACGCGCATTAACGATATCTATTGTGGGTGACGCATTGTCCAATTCCAATAACCACTGGATCACATCTACTCGACAATATCCGCATGCGGCATGCAAAAAAGTGAAGCCATTCGAATCCGCAGCGGTTGGTGCAAGACCCAGTTGTTTTATCGACGATTGAAGCAACTGCAAATCGCCATCGCCGGCTGCTACCCAAGGCGTGGATGCATCGATGTCAGCGGATGGTGATGGTTGTGCTGAAAAACCACCAAATCCTGCAGCGGGTGGAGACATTGCGAAATGGAAGATGGAGATCAGCTACTCTATTCGAGATGGGTAGTTCGGCTTGGTGGTGTGTGCCTGAGTGTGCCTTCGTTGGCTTGGGGAAGAGATGGAGGGGGCGGGAGTGATCGATCGATGGTGGTGGTCTGTGGTCTTCTGTGGTGGTTGTTTTTGTAGGAGTATTTTTGTTGGAGTTTGTGGCTATTTGTGGACTTCCTCTCATGTCCGAACTTTGGGCATTTACCATACGTTTATATCCAAATATCTTTCTCCTTTCTCCTACCCAACATTTTAGATGTTTTCTCTAGCTTGCTGGATCTCGGCTGGATACACGCTGGATACTTGGATCTTTCATGTCACACTTTTGCCTCCTCCCTTCGCTCCTCGCTCCATCGCATCGGCCATGCATCATCGTCTATTAGATATTGCATTCATCGTCTTTGAAGACCAAGCAACTCCCAACTCTTCTCTCGATCATCATTGGAATCATCAGACACAAACATGGCCAACAAGAGCAGCAATCATGTCCACATTCTATCAATGGGCGGCACCATTGACAAAGACTATCCCCGCCTTACTTCCGGCTATGCATTTGAGTTCAGTGAAGAATCCGCAGCAGCGCGGATATTGAAAGCTCACCCAAATCTTGGCGTTACTTTTGATGTAACAAGTATTTGTAAGAAGGACAGCTTGGAGGTGACGGATACTGATCGCTCATTGTTGTACGATGCCATTTGCAATATTAGGAAAACCGTACCTTCGTCATCGCAATATACAACACGGATTGTGGTAACACATGGTACAGGTATGTATTCTTCTTGCCATTTTTTACGCTGTTTCATATTCATGTTGCACATTGCTAGTGTCTCCAACATGTGATTGTCGAACTGAATTTTTATCTTACATTTTGGTCTGTTATTTTCTTAGATACGATGATTGAGACTGCACAATACGTACAGAAAAAGCTATTGAAAGACAACTTTGCTGTGTTTGCATTCACAGGAGCTACAAAGCCAGAGCGCTTCATTGACTCGGATGCTTCGTTCAATGTTGGTATGGCTGTTGGAGCTACATCAATTTGCAATCCAGGATCTGTAGTAATTTGTATGAATGGATCGGTTATGCCAGCAGAGAAATGTATCCGAGAGGAAAGCTCTGGGTTGTTCAAATTGAAATGAGAGTAGAAACATAGGAAGATGCGCACAGTTTGAAGTATGCTAGCCACGCACAGGCGAGGCACTTCCGTATTAACACATTGCAGTTGGAAGGTGATTTTTCGTAATCCCCTTCAATACGATGTAACATGCACAAAAATCATCTACTTCATAGTGTCTTGAATATTACTTTTTGATAATTCATGGGCTGTACTGCAGTATTTATTCGGTGGTACCAAATACCCAGATGTACAAAGCAAATGATCATTCCCCCCTTGATCATAACCTATGTTCAATCATCCACCATAGAATCGGTACACATTCGGATCTATGCCTTTTTCTTCTTCGATTTCTTCCCATTGCTTCCCCCCTCAACATCAGACTTGTCGAACTTTCCCGCTTCAAAACGCTGGTACAATTCCTCTACCTCGATCATCAATCCCTCCTCATCAAAGAAACCATCAACGTCAAAGAATTGACCAATGGACCAAGTTTGCTTCACCATATCCGAATCCGGCTTTCCCTGAAATTCCAATATGACCGTGTAATACTCGGAAAAACGGGGGAATTGCGACCTAACCCGAATACCGTATTTGTCCATCTCTTTGTTCCCGCTCTTCTTCACCAGCTTAATCTGCTCCTTATCCTCCAAAGGCTTCGTCATCATGATGCAATCCTTATCAATAAACGTCATGATAAGCTGGAGAATACCACTGATGGCAAAGTAGCTCGCGCAGCAAACGCCCAACAAGAGACGATTTTTGGGGAACTGGTCGGCAAGGCCGAATTGCGCCATGGAGGCGAAGAGGCAGGCCACGGCCATGAGCTGGAGCTTGAGGTTGTCGTGGCCGTATTCCTCGCGGATTTCAACGTCGTCGTGGGCGGAGATGTCCTCGGATACGATGGTTCCGGCGACGGTTTCGTCGAGGATTTGCTTGACTTTGATGATGTCGCCGACGTCTACCTGGAGGAGCTCCATTTCTTCCTCTACCTCGACCTCCTCTTCGTATTCTTCCTCTTCTTCCTTTTCCTTGGCGGCGGCGGCTTCCGCCGCGGCTTTGTTCTTATTTTTCTTGGCCATGGTGCAATAGTTCCACGCGTTTATCAACTTGTGGGCGGTTGCTGCTGGGTTGGTTTTTGTTGTTGTTGTTGCTCCTTCATTCGCGCGTTGTTGTCTTGCTTGTTGTTGTCTTTTGTGTTGGTTACT
>JALLAS010000979.1:0-12234 GCA_036939415.1 Detonula confervacea
AGACAACATAAGTAGAGCGTCGGGAATACTGGCTACTAGCCATCAAAACCGCTAGAAAAGCGAGACAACTACAACATGAACAAGAATCAAACAATGCACATGAAGAACCACTTAAGAGACGGGTACATATATTTCTCGAAACAAAATATTGGCTTGCGCAAAAGCAAGCATGCAAAGCTTCCGATAGCTTGTAATACCCAGTTGCAAATACTTGATGGAGAAAAATACTTTCTGGTGGTTACGACTGCGATGCTGTTTGTCTTTTGTCCTTGGCGTATGAAGACTCTGTTTCAGGGTCTAGGGTCTAGGTAGTACAGTGTAATTTGATACCCAATTTCTTATCTTGTGCTGTTCTAGCTACTGCATAAAATCCTGATAGCATTGGGTATTTACTCATAGTAGGTAGTGCACCTGTGTAGCTGTGCAGCTCTAGGGAGTTATTATCTCTTTTACCTTTCATTAACTGCTTCTCATTATTTGCCACATTGTTTTGTGTTTTATGATCTCACTTTTATGCCCAACAGCACATTGATTGAAATCCATCAATCCTTTTCTGTGGAGAAGCATAGACGCCAACCAAAGGCGTTTCATTCTCTTTATCTACATGTATGCTTCACGGGAGACTTAGCTGCAACCAGCTGCCACATCCCAAGGGAATGAAGGACAAGAGTTTAGAGCAAGGCCATCATTTTAGAGGTACCAATACAACGCCTCGAATTGAAAAGAACCGACGATACCTACGAGAACTATGGATGCAGATCTTTCAACACAAAGACATGGGTCTTCGAGGTGGATTCATTGAACCAATCTTTGCAGAGGCTCCTCTTCCCTGCCTGAAAAGAGAAGTTGGAACACAAAATACCGAAACCATGGATCGGCTGTTTCGGGCATGCCATGTGGTCGAAACTTAACAATCTTGTTGACATTATTTGTTACTACTATTGAGTAGCGCCTGGTTCATGTCAGACCGTGATATTTGCGTGAAATTGTGATGATGGAGAATTTTCTTGCAACATCCAAAAAAGGATGCGTTGTCAAGGTGGTGAAGAAATAAAGTTGAATTCTTCAGAACCCGTCATTCGCAATGCGTTTCTACTCGACCCATTTTCACTTCTGTACAATAGCGTTCGCTGATGTACCACTTGTGGCTCATGCGATGTGTGTTGTATTTGATGCCAGTAATTAATCTATGCTTCAGTGTCCCATAGAACAACCATAGCTTGAAGCTTGATCCTTGGATACCAACACATAGCACAAAGACAACCAACCTACACCGCATGAGCTCATCTCCTTACTCTTCCTTCTCCTCCTCGTCCTCCGGCTCCCTCTTCAACTCGAAGGCATTCCAAACTCCCGTTCCTTTGACCTCGTCGGTCGCTCCCAATCCATACGCGATGGTATCGATTGCGGTCTTTATGGATCAGTAAATGAACATGGTGGGCGCGGCATCGAGCGAGGTTGTTCTGGGCTGCGTGGTGGTGATGGAGGAGACTCCGCGTTGGATGGGAGACGAGGGGACGAAGCCTTCTCCGATGGAGAGGATGGCGGCGGAGGCGAGGGCGAATGCTAATTGACGAACCATTTTGAAGAGTTAAAATGTATGACTAATGCTGTTGTTGCGGCGACGGAGGTGAATTATGTTGTTCTGTGTTCCTTGCCAGTTCCTTGCTTTTGTTGTTGTTCTTGCCGGCCGTCGTCAATCAAGAGCCTTCGTGCTTCGTGGTAGATAGTTGTTGCACTTTGTTGCGCGCAGCTGCTACGTACCATAGCTGTATGATGTTGCTTGCGTGCTTGGTCACCCAGCCATTCATGCCTCCGTCCGATACGATACGATGATGCCACGTCATTCCTCATCCTGACATTTTCTTTAGCGATTTCCATAAATTTAGTTCACACGTCGCCTACCATAACGTAAGGACGCGGATGTATTGTAATTATCGCTAAACTTAGATTCCGCAATCGCTATCTCTCTTCTTCTCGCGTCAGCACAATTTCGGAAGATCCCGGGTCCCGGAAAAGATCCTGTAAAATCCCTGATCCCATGGCCATTGTTCGCCTTTTGTTTTCTGTGCGTACACTAAATTCCTAGGAATAGATAAGTAACAAATCATATTCTGTAAAATCGTTCCTCAAATTTACTTTCACTAGTGTGCGGTTTGTAAACTAAAGATCCAAAAATAGATCTTAAAGTTAATCATCATAAAACAAAAATTCATTGTCCGCAACCTCCATACGATCCAGCTCCACGGCCCTCCTATCCAGCATCCGCAGTAAGCCAGTATCAACAGAGCTATGAAAGTTATCCAAAGAATGGCATTCAGGGGGCATCGATGCCGTAGCATCTTCTCGACTTGCATCGCCAGCACCAACAAAAATGTTCCCAAGCAAAACGCCATCAGACCAAAGGCGATGATGTTTCATTCTCAGCCTGCATTCAATCTTCTTGTCAATCAAATAAACCGCCCTGAAAATCACACTTGGTCAATCCTCTCCTCCTCTTATCGGACTGAGACGAGACCCGCCTCCCACCAAAATTCTCTTTCGGCTCGGTACCTCACCACCTTCACAAAGTCAGAGTACGTCCACCCCCTCTCTCAAATAGTGCTTGAACATTTACAATCCAATCACAGTCATTGGGTACAACAGACGGGGTTGGACACGGCGTTGAAATTGAATAAGGATGGCACGTTCATTTTGCGTTTTCCTGGTCCTGACAATGATGACGGTACGGCTGATGTTGTGGCTGAAGACGGTTCTTCTGAAGGAGAGACTGGCTTAAAGAATGGATCAATCTGGTGAGTTATTTTTGTTGGATTTGTTCATCATCGTGAAAATTATCTTCACAAAATCAAATTCTAACTGGTAATCTATGACTCACACACACGCAAAAATCGGGATATTCAACAACCACAAATAATATCCACCCAACAAAAAAAGGACCATGTATGAGCCAGAAGAAAAGATGCACTTTCTCTGTGTATCAAAGGGTAGTTTAGTTGGACGATACATGCTGCAAGACAATAAGAAACCGGCTTGGCATTCAGATGTAAAGTCAACACACGAAAAGGTGCAGGATGCAGTGGACGAAATGATTGAAAAGATAGAAGAGGTTGAAAGGGGTGTTGTGTGAGGAGATGTAATTGGGAGAATTTGCTTTTTTGGTCGTCCGGCTGTAGAAGTGAGATGGTGGATCAAACTGTGGACTGTATCAACCTCTGTATAAATTTATCTTGGTGTTTCTGTTTCTACTTTCCTTGTCTAAATGAATGTACAAGATGGGAAGATAAATGTGACAATATTCAGTCAAGATAGTTTTAAGAACCAAGATCTGGGTAATTAAGGGAGGTGGTAGATAGATCAACTCACTTCGAGGGCGGGAGACTCTAAGAGTAATCCATGCACCAAGGAGCAAATATAATGTTCACTACTGGATGGAATACTCTTGAACACCCTAAATGATAATCTGCAATGAAATGTGCAGCATGTGTTTTATAAGAATTAGCAGTTACTTTGCATTGTGAGAACACATTCATCACCACTTTCATTGTACAGAAAGAATCCCCAGTTCTTTTGTGTTTCGCCCACACATTCTACTACTGCTGTTGGCTCCACTTAATATTCCGAGTAGATGAATGATCCATGAATCTTTGTTTCAATCCAGAACAAGGGTTAACACAAAACTGTGCTTTACATGTTGGAACAATTTGTGTCATGGTAAACCTCCTGTGATATACATCAGCACATTTCAATATTGTCTGTTCTATTTGATTATATACACAGATGATCCATTCTGCTTCCATGCTAAAATGGATCGTAGCATTTTGTTTTGATTCAATTCATGTCAAAACCCCTTCGTTCTGCAGAGCAAATTTACATATCAGCACCCACATCACCCTTGGCCCGGTACATATCCACAACTTCCTTATCAATATTTCCCAAAACAAAGTCCATAGTCTCCGCAAAGTTCGGGACATTCCTCATCTCGAACTTGGCACCATCCCTCAAAAAGAAGACAATGTCTCCGTCTCCAAACAATCTCTTGACCGTTCGGATCTCAATCACATCGGGGTAGACAATCTCTGCCATGTCCTTTCCGTTGATACCGGAGGTCACTCGGATACGACGGTTGGTGATTTGATATCTGACCCAGGCCTGACGGGCCCATGCGGCGGCGGCGGGGACGATTCCGACGACGGTGATGATGGAGAGGGTGGGTGCGAGGGTTTCGGTGATGGCGGGAGGTCCCTCGTAGAAGGTTTCCTCGGGGGCGAGGGTGGCGGCAGCCTTAGTGGGGGCAGCGGCTGATGCATCACCTCCCTTTCTCTTTCCGCGCTTGGACTGCGTGATAATTATAGAAAAGTAGATATCATGTGTTAGAACTTTGGGAGACAAAGCATAAGGTGTGAAAACAGCTGACAGTGGGCAAATCTTTTTTGCTTTCAATGCTTGTGCGATAGTATCGCCAAGAATTGACAGCCAAGCAGAGTTGCCACTCAGAGTTCGATGTCGGTTATCTCAGTATGCTGACTGAACTCTCCAAGCTGCCTTGTTCTTTCAGGAACAGCGTAGAACTGAGAACACATCCAACTCTCACAAATCTCGTTTTGAGCCCCGCCATGTGCCATAGTTTTGCTCTTTGCCCTGTCACTCATCATACCACGCCATGGATTGTTTCCCGGTTGTAGATATCTGCCATGCTGTTTGCAACCTGTATATGAATATGCAACTAAAAATCTCACCTTGGCGGCACCACGTCCCATCTTCTCAACAGCATCAAAAGTCTTGTCGGTGTCAACATCAGCGGCACCGGTATCAACATCAGCAATGAAGGCTGACTCGGTCTCCTCTGCCATGAATAGAGCGCATTGCGGTTGCTGTTGCGAGATTATTGAGGTAGCGGTATTGGGGGTGACAAAGGCTTCGGTGGATGCGGCCGCAATGGCGATGGCGAGTGTGTAGGCAGAAATTTTCATCATTGTTGGATATTATTTATTGTTGTATGTAAAAAGGAGTTATTGTTCAGAATGCTTTTTGTGGGGGGAGGATTTGAATTGTGAGTGGGAGTGGTCGGATACGAAGGAACAGTGCGTGAGGGCCGTGTCTAATGTTCGATGTGGTGGGAAAACTTCACTTGCTTCATCGTGTTGTGGTTTTGCTGCTTCTGGCTGTGACGACATCATACGATACACGCCTGGCAGATGCTGAATGACGCTACTTGCATTGCTGACGCTCCACAAAGCCCATTTTGTTGTTGGTGAGAAGTGAAAACACGTACGCGTCATATATCTTTCTTTGGAACGAAGGGAGTAAATATTCATATCTAGAGCGCTGGCCCCCAAATTGCACTTCTTCCACGCCCCCTTTTATGATGTGCATCCATCCAGGAAGGGTGACACAGTCTATTCTTTTATCGTCAATTGACACCCCTCCTGATGCCATGGCAACGCCAATTGATCGCCATCGCCCATCGCCATCGCAAGGCATCCACCATCGCATTGCCGTTATGTAGCCATTATTTTCCATCCATCCAATTGCCATTCCCTCCAGAACCTTCGATCCGTGCTTCGACTTCGACACCCCCATTTAGCATTGCCGCGTTGGAGAGAAGTTTGGATAGGAGAGATTAATTCCACTGTTATTGCACAATATTGAATATCATGCCGACGTTTATTAAAAGACATCGGAACAGTTTGGACGACAATTCACCAGGAGCTTCTGAAATAGATGAAAATGTAACCCTCCATCAGTTGGAAAAATATAAATCCGACGAACAGTCGGAAGGTAATGATAATATCCACAAGACAGAAGAGGAAGACCAATCCATCAGTTCCAAGAATGAAAATAAATCCATCCAGGCTTCGGAAGAAAATAAATCTGGGCCGGCGAATAGTAACAGCGTTGACAACGTCATCCTACAGGCTCTACTAGAGAGAAGGACTTTTCAGCAGTCATGGGAAGAAAAAATAGAAGCTTTGAAAGATTTCAAAGCAAAATATGGTCATACGAAGGTGCCAAAAAATGACGAATACAAGCAGCTCGGCCGATTTGTCAACAATCTGAGGCAATCGTATCGGAAACACATGAACGAAAAAAGCAGTAGCCTGACTGATGATCGTATCAGGGATTTGGAGGAAGTGAGTTTCAACTTTCATATCAATTGCGCTTTTTGATTTATGCTTTTTATTTTCTAATCCTCACGATATTTCTCAACTTTTGAAGCTTGGGTTTGTGTGGGTGTGTGATAAACCAATAAGTGTAGGTAGAGAGAGAAATTTGCAGGCGCAATGGAAACAGCGGATTCAGGGTGAGGCATTTTATATTACTTATTGTCAT
Organism: Detonula confervacea; assembly: GCA_036939415.1. Lineage (NCBI taxonomy): Eukaryota > Bacillariophyta > Thalassiosirophyceae > Thalassiosirales > Thalassiosiraceae > Detonula > Detonula confervacea. Next base: position 6,334 of record JALLAS010000979.1, read on the forward strand.
TTTTTTGTTACTCAACTACGATCTCATGTGGAAAATATCATACGATTTTCATCCAAGAACTCAAAGAATATAAAGAAATCCATGGGCATTGCAACGTTGGAGTGAAAGGGGAAAATAGAGTCCTGGGTAAATTCGTCATGAACCAAAGATATTATTATAAAACGCTCTTTGATGGGGAGAAAAATAGTTTGACACCCGAGAGGATAAAGGATCTTAAAGATGTTGGTTTCGTGTGGACACTGAAAGGAAGTAGAGATGGTGAAGATGGGAAGTTCCTCAACAATGAAGAAAAGTGGGAGAGAAAAATTGAGGGTGAGTCTGTCTTCTCCCCATTATTTATTTTCACACTGAAGTGTGATCTACTTCAACCAACACATCATTATTTTCTTGCCTATTTATTACCTAAAAGAGCTGAAGCAATTCAAAGAAAAGTTTNTAAAAGAGCTGAAGCAATTCAAAGAAAAGTTTGGGCATGTCAATGTTTCAAAGACTGCTGATTACATGGGGCTCGGCCAATTTGTGGGAAACCAGAGATATTTCTATCGCAGACGCATGAAAGGAGAACAGACTAGTTTGACAGACGAACGAATGGAGATTCTCAATGATCTAGGTTTTGAATGGAAAGCGCACACTCGCAATAGTGGGGTGTGTAAAGTTGATATATTTTCAAAGACAAAAAGCGACAATCTGGTGGTTGAGAAAGAAAAGGAAATCAATCTCCCAGATGGAAGCACAATTGATTGTGCGACAAAAGAAAGCTCGCAGAAACGTTTGATTGAACTGGAAGATGGCTCGCAAGTGCTGCAGACTACATCAAAGACTCACACCACAAAAATTGAAAAAAGTGTAATTCCTCCTGGATTTGCTGAAGATGAAGATGTTGAAATGAGCGCCGACGCAACGCATCCTGCTTTGCCTGGTGGCTTGAATGTTTCCCATTCCAAAAATACAGTGTTTTATCCAGATGGCAGCAGTGCCGACACGGCCAAAGACGAGACCTGTACCAGGAAAGTGACGGTGCTTCCTGATAACTCTCAACTCCTTGAGACCACCACAACTACAATTGTCACAAAATTTGAGCGATCTCGTCTAGTCTAGTTCCCACATCTATGAATAAAACTACGATTTCACCGTTCCACTTTTCTGATTATCAGCAACCCTCAAACTAACAATACTGAGTGGCTGTTTCTGCTCAAGACAGAGAATGGTACAAAATTCACAAACAAACACATACCCAATCTTAAGCGTGTCTTAAGTAGCAATACGTTTCCTTGCCATGTTGAGCTTTCATGCTGCAAAGGGATAGGTTCTGTCACAATAGGGTTCCTACATCTTTGAGTAAAAAATACAATTCTACTCTTTCAATTTATTTGTTAGCACTTTAGCAATGGCCTTGTAGGTAATCATCTGGTAACCATGGTGTCGTAACTAACAATACCAAATTACTCTTTGGGAGCCCTCGCGCGAAGAACAGGAACCAGCTGTGAGGTCTTAATAATGCATCATAATTTGACAGAATCATTATGAAGGGAAGTGAAATGTTCATGAAGAATCAAATATGTTTTAACCCGATTGGTATTCTCTTTTTGTACTGGATCTCCCGCCGGCACGATTGACAGATGAAAAGTAACCGCCCAGTCGTCTCCAATCACGAACTGAAACAACAACACGACATCCTCTCAATCTCTCTCAATCACCCCAACGACAGCCCCAACCGTTAACCAATCTCGTCTCGAATCTTGGGCACAAACTCAGCACAATCGCATTGGCATGATACCGAGCAACTGAAAATCGAATAAGTATGCCATGTGGTAGAGCCACGCCCTACGATAGCCAAAAGATTGCCAATTATTGTACAATACCAACATGCCCACCACCCATTACGCATCACGTAAGCTTTTGAAGGCAAAGGGGTTGCCAACAGTGATGCCTTGGCACCAGAATATGATGGGCAACGAGTCAAACTGGCAGTTGAGTCATACTGAAAAGGCGGCGAGAATGTTGGTTGCGCCACAAGAGCAGCATGGCAATGCAAACTTGGACCAGAGGTGAATATCGGTGACAGACGTATGCAAGCAAGGGTTCGGCCAAGTGATATTTTCATGAAGGAACGCAAAGGAACAAAGCAATCAAGTCAAACTCTCAAGAATAGCGAGCCTTCTTTTGTACCCGACAAGGACGGGCAGCTTAAGAAGTGTTTAACCTCAGGTGAAAGGCATGGCGAAATAATGAAGGAAGTGGATTCCACTGACGCATATCGTATGTCTGACATCGGAATGAAACTCGAAGCCAGTTTGACACTTCGACCAGCTGTTGCCGTTATGAAGGAACAGGAAGTCACGTCGTCAGTAGAATCCTCCAGTGATGGGCAGCCACTTTTGGGGCAGCGCCTGAAGTCAACACGAGGAAGGATAAGGCACAGCACAAGCTTGGTAGTCATGCGATTGAAAAGAGAATGGAATTCACTGGTATGGTTACTTCAGCTAAGCCCGAAAGAGACACATATGATATGGAAAGGAATTTTTCTGATACACTAACATAATTGAAGGCATATAAGGAACAGAATTGACATACACATGTAAAGGAGTAGGAAGACAAGAGACTTTCTGACTTTTGCAAAAGTATCAGATATTCGTGTAACCATCCTGAAAAGGCTAGGGTGAAGCTCACCAAAGACCATAGCTTCCTTAGATGCACTTGGGTTTAGCTGGACCGCGGCGGAGAGAAAGAGAAACGTCAAAAAATTATTTGACGAGAGGATTCAAGATCTGGTGTCATATAAAGAGAAAAACATGGGCATCTAGATGTGAAGAAGAAGGAAGACAATGGCCTGTATGAATTTTGCATGAATGTCAGGCCATCCCAAAATTTCCTGAAAAGGCTAGGGTGAAGCTCACCAAAGACCGACCGTATAGCGTCCTTGGATGCACTTGGGTTTAGCTGGATCCCATTGGAGAGAAAGATATTTGTCAAAAAATCATTTGACAAGAGGATTCAAGATCTGGTGGTATACGAAGAGAAACATGGGCATCTGGTTTTGGACGAATTGCCGGAAAAGCCGCCCTCTATCTTGCGTTCAAACCAATCCAAGTCAAGTGCCAAACCTCCTACTGGCACAAGACTCCGCAGCAAGACGTTCAAACCACTCCAAGTCAAGTGCCAAACCTCCTACTGACACAAGACTCCGCAGCAAGACCAAGCCAACGAAGAAGACTCGCATCATGAACAAACAACCTGATGCCGAGGCAATGCCTTGGGACGATGCAAAGGAAGCGGAAGACACCAAGGACGATGCCGCTGACGACGTCACACCATCAGGCGCTTCGAAAGCCACTACCGCCACAGCAGCGGCAGCAAGAAAGGCCCGGTTCAAGAAGGGATCTTCCAAAAAGGATACAGCCCCGGCACCAACTGAGATTGACTGGCCAACCCATAAACACATGGGCTACATCGAAATTACTACTTTCCTTCCCTCGGGTATCAAGAAGGAAGATGTATTAGAAGAATGGGAGGATATGATAGCGGAGGGACTGGAGGGCCTGCAGCAGCTCGACCCTGCCATATGCATTTTGAGGGAGGATGACGATGACGGGGAGCATACTATCCATGCGAAACAGCACATGCCTAAGCTCTTCAGACAATGGAGGCAGATAGTAAAAGTAGATAATGAAAATGTTCTTGGCATGAACACGCCTGAGAACAAGCCGAGGAAGGTTGTATGCTCAGCACTCATGGGTTTTTCTGAGGAACCCAGGGCTTTTCTGGAAGAATCATCAGTTGACTTGGCCAAAGTCAAAAACATCACATTTTTCTACAAACACATCCAGGCCATTCACACCTCCAGGAAGCTAATGATTTTCTATGCGCCTACTGCTATTCCCATGGACCGGGTAGCAACCGATGCTCGTAATCTCCTGGAACGCTGTGAAAAGGAATTGGTCATGACTAACCCCAATCAGTGGGACCGCCAACGTCACTCGGGGCCGTTTCCTGAAATCAAGTGCGTACTTGACTGGGCAAGAGGCACAAAATACGAGGAGCGAAGGCCTGATGCGCCGAAGGAGGACACAAACCACCGCAAAGTTGCCACATTCCTGAATCGCACAGATGAAGACGACAGGGTCCTATCGGTAGCTAGGGAGTGCAAGAGACGTGGCTGGGAGAAGAGGGTGTTTGGAGAGCACTCATTTTTTCAGGAGGTACCTGCGCGGTACGCACCTGATTCCCATAAGGAACGGTATGGAGAGATGATCCGCAATCATGGCGCAGTTCAAAAGAGTTTGGGACAAGCCGCTCTCCCCGGTCTCATCAGCATTGATAAGAACGGAAGCCGCCACACATGCCGTCTGGTGCACGAAGACGCAGCGAGTTCTCTCCGGAGATGACATCATGCACAGCAAACATAATGCTACAATTGATGCAAGTTTTATCAACAGGGACTTTGCATATACCCCATGGGAGCGCCAAAACATGGATCTGCTCAATGCAGGAGCCACTACCAGCGAAGTGATCATGCCAGCTTTGAAGCCGGGCTCCTTTGGTGCATTCGATTTTGGTGAAGAGCAATCAGTCACCACCATCAAGACCCATGCCACTGCTGGGGAAAAAACCAATGCTACGTATGAGTTTCAAAGGGGGTCTGTGTACTCTATTGGAACAGACGCTGACCTAAGCCTGGGACTGAATGATGGGGATGAGATGGACGAGGATGGAAATGAAGGTAGACAGGTTGAAGTTGTCATGCCTAAGGGGGGTCTCTCTGGAAAGAGCACTGAGGGGGATGGAGAGAATGAAGGAAGCTATGTGAGCGCACAAGAGCCAACCAATCTATTTGGTCGTGATGGCAATCCAGCTGCTGCATCAGAGGATATGGATACCAACATGGAAGAGGAGTCTCCCGCCGCTTCTGAGACAAAAGAAGAGGAAAACGAGGATGAGAATGTATCAACTACGCCCGCCACCACCGCAGGACAGGCCATGTTGTCTCAAATGGAACAGATGCAACTTTTGCTTCACCGAATGGATGAAATGAAGGCTGAAATGGATGTATTGAGGATCGAAAATAGTAACTTATCTGTTCTCGCAAACTCACTACCTCCTACACAGATTCCACTCCCTTCTGATGACAACTCTCTCATTCAATACGCCGAAGAGGCAACTGCGAGTCAGACGGACGCATCCGTCAGTAACAGCCAAGGGGCCGCTATTCAAAAGCCCACCCCAAATAATGCCGCCCCCGGGACGGACATGGCTGCAGAAACTGATAAGAAGGATGTAGTTCCGTCTCATCCAGAGTGAGGCATCGCCGCCCCTCTCCTAGCGCCGCCAATGGAAGAGGGGGAACGGTAAACAATGGCGGCACCACAGCCAGACGAGGGTCGAGCCGTCGACACTCTGCACTACGGGCTTCGAGCCACAGAAGAAACTTGGCTCAACACACGGCTGTAGGACTGCAAAGTCCTGGGGAAAATGGGGAAATAAATAGTACAACAATAAGAAAATTTGACAGGGTTAAGGAAATATTAGAAAGAGAGCTTGCTTATGATAAGAAGGGCAAGCAGAGGGGTGCCGATAGGGCAACTCAATGGCGGAATGAGGTAGCGGAGGCAAAGAAAACTATTCGAAGGATGGATCCAAACCTGGCTGCTCTGGAGTTAGGACAGGTGGAACGGCGGCTCCGAGGGAAATACGGGAGGAAAGCACTTGGCACATTGTCCCTTGAGAAGCCGACAGGCTATAAACGCTTCATGATGACACAGCTAAACAGCATGTCCACGGCTTTGGTCAGAGAAACCAAAATTGAGCAATCGACACATCTCCTAAATACCTACGACGTCGACATGCAAGCTGCCTTGGAACTTGGAATCAACTGGGGCCGGCTCAAACCATCTGAAACCTTCG
>JALLAS010000980.1:0-10695 GCA_036939415.1 Detonula confervacea
AGCTAGTAGTTAATTCTAACCACAATCCTGTCAGCCCAACCACCTTGAAATTGAATTCACAGTAATGGCTGGAAACTGGAAACAAAGACTTCAACAACAACGGCCAACGGCATCAACATAAGAAGAATGCTGATCAATAAATGCTCAGTATCGCGATAGAGTCCACCACTACTTCTTCGCCATAAGATCACCATGAGCAATGAACGAACCACAAGCAACTATCGATGTATTACCATCGAGATGCCTTGAGAAGCAAGTAAGTAACTCCCCCTCCTGTTCGTCCCGGCCATCATCTGCCTCCCCCGCTCCCTTTTCGTTGGCGTCGATAACGTCGTCCGCGTCATCTTCCGTCATTGCCCATCAATCGAAAGGCAGTGTTGGCAGCATTGCCGTCGTCGCCCAAGATGTGAACATTGATGTCATTAAAAATTCTTCCATCGTCAGCAAGGTCCAAACCGATGTCCGTCCTAAGAAAGCGAGGGCAAGAAAAGTTGATAGGAAGTGGATGTGTGGGGCGTGTCAAGGGGATGTCCGCATTCCTCCCCTTGCCCCAGTTATGACAGATTGTGTTGGTATTGGCAACACTAACACACCCCTCTCCGGCGATGCGTTGGTGCTGGTCAACTCCACGAAATGCGAGGGAGAAGCTGACCAGGAGGAAGAATATTTAAGTACGAATGAAGCACTTCATTTGACCACTGCAATGTGCGCCTTAAAGTGCTGCCCCATTCCTCGATACCACGTGAGTAGATTAATTTGGTGATATTGTTGGTCCATTCTTATCTTGCGCAATCTCAAACACTCACATCATATGTTTTTCCAATATTTGTAGCTGAAATGCTCTGGAGTCCCAATAGGAAGCCAAATATTTCGTAATTCAATCATATCATACGAAGTGTCTGCCAACCAGAACCGGGCTATTTCCGCTAATGACAGTGCAGTTAAAAAGATATATGACGCTAAACGCATTTTGGAAGACATATACTCCTCATCAGAGGCTGTATGGTGGGATGTTTTACCAGAGACCAACATTTTAAATAGCAAACATCAACGAAGTCAACAATCACTGCAAAATGATAAAAATTGGCCTACTTCAATGGCATCATTCATGTGCCCCAATTGTGATGTTGAGGGCACATCTCGTTATCTGCTGGAATATTTCGAACAATTTCACTCCATGAAAACTTCATTTTATGAGGACTATTTGAGTGAAAGCAATATCGTTGACGCAGGCAACAGGCTGGATAGGGCAGACGAAAGCACGGATTCAAGGACTGGCGAGGCTTTTCTTTGGCATTTAATGAAAAACAACCGGAAGGATTATCTGAGAAGGAAGCAGGCTGAGGGCAATGCCTTCTGCTGTGTAATAGATTGGAACCCGTCTGAGATACGATTGAAAAATATGGCCAGAGTCCTTACTCATTTGTCCAAGCAAATACAACAGCAACAACATCAAAGACGACAAAAACGTCAGAAAAACAAATTTCAGCTTGATCCGTCTTACCTTGTTGGAATGCCTATTCGACTATACAACCCTATTGATAAGACCCATCACTCTGGCCGAGTCATTGACTACAAGGTGAATGCACCATACCAAGTTGATGAACCTGTTTCCAAATTTAATCCATCTACATCTCCAGAAGCTAGTGCTGCTCCCGACATTGGGCAACTAACTGATGGGAAAATATGCAATACCTTGTTCTTGATCAGGTTCCGTAAAGGAACTGAGGGGAGAAAGATAGCAGTTCACCAATGGATTTACCTGGAAGAGCATGCTGTGTCAATAGGTGGGGAAGTTTGTTGGGCACACGTTGGGGACCAACCAGTGGATCCAAAGGCTGGCAACACCAATGAAAAGAAGAGCAATGTTGGCAAAGTCAAACTCAGTAGCCAAGGCAGTGGCACTCATGTGTTGAAATCAGATATCAAGCTTCAGGCTCAAAATGAGGAATATGCATCCCATTATCGCCCGGTGCAAATCATTTTCAGATCAATGCTGGAAATGGTTCCACTTCAAAATCTCAACCCTTGTGTCTCACGTGCCAAGAGCACAAAGCCATGCACAAGTGTAAATGGAGAAGAATGCAGGAATAAGATTTGTTGCTTAAACATATTGGCAATGGGGTTTGGGCAAGCATTCTCCCATATTAGATTATCCTTCAGTGACAGTGGAAAGAATACCGCAAAGGCAAATTCAGAAGGGGCAAAAGATCATGTGAATCAATCTTCTACTGTAGCAGAGTTGAACAGACCTGCTGTAATCCCTCTTACATCCAACAACCCATCTTGGATTAATCGGATTTTACATCGCGCACAACTTTCTGACGAAGACGTTGCATTAGCTTTGGCCATGGCCTGCATGGAGAAAGAAGAAGAGCGACGGATACGTTTATGGCGCAATCTTTCAGTATCTCATCTTACTCAACCTTCATTTACGAAAAGAAATTGCACAGTAATCAGCGCCGCATCGCCATCTACAGCTTCAAGCCCGGAACCAAAGAAGCCCGCGGTGAAATGTACCACTCCATCCCAAAAGTCTCCACCAACATTCAAAAGGTTGGATTTGCAGAATGATGTTTCTCTTGAATTTGCTGCTTCCGGATGCGGGAAGTGCCGTAAAGAGTTGAAGACAGGGAAAAAATCACATCGGTCTCACGATGTTAACTGTCCACGGAAAAGAACGGTCTATCCGGTCTCTCTTGAAGTTGCTGCTTCCTTTGGTTGCGCAAAATGCAAGAAAGAGTTAAGGACAGGGAAAAAATCCAGATCATCCCATGATAAGAATTGCCCGCGGAGAAGAAACTCTAAGGGTGGTACATTCAAAGAAGAATCTATCCAACCCAGTCCCATAGCTGACAACTCACTACCTCCCTTATCAGAGCAAATTGAGCATGTGACATCTACCCAAGAGAATAAGTCACCGCCAACAAAGAAACGGAAAGTTATGAAATCTAAATTTTCGCCAACAGAAAAGACAATGGCAAATCTGAAACAATACGTCCGTATCCCTGATCCCCGTCCTTCTTTTGGTTGCCAATGGTGCGGACCAACACTGAAAAACAAAGAAAACACAGTATGCACTACTTGTCAATTGCTTCAAGCTGACGGTTGGAGTCTCAAACAATATGTGGAATCCAGGAAAAGATGTTTCTCCAATCCAGAGGGAGAGAAGTTGTGGTGTATCAAAGACTTTCTCTCTGTCTCAACCGAAGACGTGGTGAGAAAAATGACCACTGATCCTCCAAAATGAATAGAGTTTACCTACTTCTTATGCTAGCCCAGAATACACATATAAGAACATGCACATCATAAATGAAATAAAGAACATTTGAATTTTCATCAACTATCCAGATCAATGATACCAACATAAGATGATACCAACGGAGTACAAAAAAATGAATTTTCGTCAACTATCCAGATCAATGCGGCAGGCGCGCGGCAGTGGCTGCAGATTCAGGATGTTGAGACTTTCAGTTTGAAGCTTGGAGCCATGAAGAAGATTGCAAATCAGCAACGTCATAGCCTCGAGCTTCGTTCACATCTCACTAAAAACTCACATTGCACCAGAACCCAGAACCCGCTCCCAGCCCTGCCCTCCATCCTCTATTCCACTCTCCACCTCTTCCACACGATCCACAGACCAACCATCAACGGAAAACATAAATCCTCTCAATTGCAACCTATCAACTGCTGGCCGCCTGGCCCAAACATCTTATTAACAATGCCATCATGGGAGTCCCCACCGCTCCACCGTCACCTATCCACCATTGGAATCGGGCCTGTATTCGTTTGTCTGCCGCCACATCCCTTGCCGCCACATCCCGTTGAGATTGAGGTTGAGGCAAAGGCCGAAGACGAAGATGATACACCTGTACAAAAAGAGTGTAACGGTGCCCCATCCTCCTCATCGCAGCATAATCAGAGTACCATTGAAACGTGGGAAATTATTGGGGATATCAAATCAAGTCCCGAAGACTTCATCGTGCGTGAGATTGGATGGGCGCCTCCTTCCTCTGGTGCTGGTGTAGGCGAGGCAAACGAATGTGATGGCAAATACGAGACGAGCAAGTACAGAAGAAAGGCTGGATGGTCCCGTAGAATTGCGGGTGTGGAGTGTGAGTTTAAATCTACGGATCCATCTCCTGCCGAACAAACTGCATCCATCAAGAAAAATATGGACAAAGATATTATCAGTCAAGTCCAAAGTTGCGTTACTGTTGGCACCAAAAGCAAAAGGAACAATGGCAATGAGGGAGGACCTTCAAACGAGGGGGAAAATAATACAGCGAAAGAGGATGAATCAATGCCTGCTCCTGATAGAGTAAGAGCCACAGATACCAACTCAGGCGACGATTTGACTGAGGGTGGCATGGAAGCTGATGTACCCCCTAAACTATCAACAACGTCACAAGCCGATGTGTCACCTTCATCGTCAAAGGGCCAAACTGACAAAGGCTTGGAACCTGAAGATACAAATCCCAAGGATGGATTGCGACGTGTCCTTATCAGGTGCCACACGAAGAATAATCAAAAGGCGATCGATATTACGGGGGAGAGTGGCACATCACAGGAAGAAGGAGAAACTGCCGCTGATGCCACCCTAAATCAACTAGCAGACCTCCAGAACTTGGCACTTGAGAAAATCGGCAAACAGAATTCAACCACTGATGATGCAAATGATGTAGTCAAGAGCAATACTGTGTGGATACGAACTTCCGAGCTGTTCCAAAACTCATCAGCTCTGAACGTAAATAGCACAGAAGATTGGAAGTTTCTTCATCGGTATATACGCCAAGTATTCCCTCTACTTCAAACAGAATCTTCATCTGTTGGCCCCAATGCTGTTGATTCAAATCAAAAGAACAATGATAGCTCTGCCAAAAATGCATGGGTTTGCGCACTCATCGACTACACGTTTTCCCCTCTCGCTCCTCTTCTATCTAATCCCCGCGAGGATTTGCATCTACTCTACAAATTCCGTAATCATGGTCCTATGCCTGCATTGAGCACAGGAGGAGAGCGCAATAGATCCAGTTCAATGCGTCAGAACAAGTGGAAAAAGAATAAGCAAAATAATGGAAAAGGGCAAGAGCTACCAAAAGAAGAACAGTCTGGTATCAAAGGAGATGGTACTCCCAAAACAAGCTACACCTCTTCCCAGGGACAAATCCTGCTTAGATTGCGTCCTGATCTACCGAGGAGTGAGAGGCGTGGGATACATCAGATTTTATCCCCGGGTCGTAAACGGGAATTTGAGACTTCAACAGAGCATGATGTACCACTCGACTATGCTGACAAAAATGCACAAAAGACGACTGCAATTTTAGTCCAATGGTCACGTAATGCAATCCAAGCATCTCAAAAACGAAAGCGAGCTGCAGAAGATGGAAATGGCAATGGCAATGGCAATGGCAACAAAAAACCTCAGTCTGGCAGAACCTCAAATATCACTGCAATCTTTTGCATCCTTCGGAAGCACCAGGTTGAACACCAAGTTGCTATACAAAACGTGTCGCGTGCTTTGCGGTGTCGTTCTGGTGACATTGGGCTTGGAGGGATCAAGGACATGCAGGCAGTCACCTACCAATACTGTACATTGCGCAATGTTGATTTGAAAAGAGCTCAACGTGCAAATGATTTCTTGGGAAATAAGATTCAATTGTCTCACTTTACAGATGGCGTGCAAAACTTCCTTTTGGATCGTGGAAAACTACTTGGAAATTGCTTTGAGATAACAATAAGAAATCTGAAGCGTGTTGAACGATTGTTTGTGGAAGGAGAAGAGACGCAAACTTCTTCTTGGAAGGAACGGGCAGTCCCTGTCCACTCATCCCATCTTGATGCCATGGTGAAACGCATGGGTAAAGGCTTCATCAACTTCTACGGAGAGCAACGAGTTGGGGCTGCTGGATCTAGGAGTCATGCAGGCGTGCGCTCTTTCGATGTTGGATGTGCGATGCTTCAACGAGATTTTGCCAAAGCAATTGATTTAATAATGACTGGCCGATCCAATGAAGTGTTTACTCCAGGAGCTGAAGAAATAGAAGCTAGGTCAGTTTGGAAGATAAGTGGAGGTGATGCTCGAGCAGCGCTAAAGGCATTTCCTAAGAACAGAAATGCAATGGTGCGAGAAAGAGATTTGATGAAGGGTCTGCTGAGATATGGCGATGCTTTGCAAGCAATTCGGTGTATATCACACTCCATGCGCATGTTTTGGATTCATGGCTATCAGGTAAGATTTTTGACACTATGTACATTTCAACCAAGGACCTCTCCACTCACCAATCCTGATGTCTCTTTAGTCATATGTTTGGAATAGGGTAGCTACAGAGCGAGTAAAACGATGGGGTATACGTCCAGTTGTAGGAGATTTGTACATAAGAGAACTGGAGTGTGGAACTGATGACAAATGTGACACTACAAATGTGCAAGTGGTCAGTGACCCCAGCAGTGTGGACATTTGTCAAGTCGTTCTTCCGGTAAGTGTTAGGTTATGCATGTTTATAGTTTTCTAAAGAACGGCAAGCACTGACCTGATTTAATTCCTGTTGCTATTCCAATGTCAGCTTCCTGGATACAACATTCAATATCCGTCTAATGAAGTAGGTGAGTTATACAGTCGAATTCTCAAGGATGATGGTGTTGACTTAAGTGTAAAAGACAACATTCCTGAAGCAACGGCAAAAGGGAGCTATCGTAAACTAATCCAAAGCGCTGGACAGCTAAAGTGGGACATGATTTCTGATGATGGGGAAGAGAGATCTGGATCATCAGAAGATCCAGTGGTGAGTGCTGCAAGGTTTACATTTGAACTGGAAAGCGGTTGTTACGCAACAGTCATGCTGAGAGAGTTGATGGTCGCAACTATGGCTAGAGACAGTAAAAAATGAATGAAATAGTGATTCCTATTCATTTTAGATTGATGTGCATTTCAGTTCAGTTTCGAAGTAAGGTCAGGTTTGCTATATCAATTATTCTTTCCTGTCATTTTCCTCAGATGGTACCGTCTTCTCAGGATTAGCCCTAACACTCACTCTTTGGTGAAAGCAATAAAGCTCATCCGTCATCCAGAGTAATGTACCACATGAAGGATTTTGGCAGTATCAATATTGGGATTGTAAGCCTGGCCAACTGACACCAACAGTGCAAAATCCTAAGCCATTATTTCAACAACAGAGATTCCCTCGTATGACTTCCTCTATTTACCAAGTCATCACTAACTCCCAAAATGTCCTGAAAGACCGGACCCGCCTCAATCTTTCCCTTTCTTTCAATATCTCTGAAGATCTGAATGAATGTATCTGGACCTGCAGCTCCATCCACCATATACGAACCTTCAATGATGAACTTTGGTATACCATGCACTCCCATTTGTTGCAGAGCACGGAGAGCATTTTTAATCTCCGTCCGGCCTTCATTGCCATTCAGAAATTTTAGAATCTCCTTGTCATTCATTGCAGTTCGTTTTGTTGGGTTGTCTTTTGCAAGCACTTCCGAAATTGTTGCTGCTGCCACTTTTGCCAAACGTGGTTTATCGTTGAGAGCGTGGCCTTCAACGAAATAATATCTGTGAATCCAATGTGACGAATGACTTTTCAGTTACCAACATTTCCGGCAACAATATTGAGCAATTGACAATATGAATATGATAAACTTACACATTCAAACGGTCATAAAGAGTCTCGCTAACATTCAATCCATATCGCTTTCCAACATGTTGAATGAGCCGGTGCGATGCCATTGAATTACTGGCGAGCCTATCAAGATTGAAATGTGGAATGCCAGCAGCAAGTCCTCTACCCTTCAGACTTCAGAGTGAAAGATGGCAAAATGAGTGATTGAAAAGGTGATACACATCACATTTAATGAAAAGCAAAGAAATAGAAGGTACTTACTCGTGACGATTTTTCTGCTGCTCCCAACCTCTTTTTCCACCCCACTTCTGAACCAACCTGTCTCTATTGCTCTCTATAAACGGCTTGGACTCATTGTAATCGGGCTCGAGAAAGAAAGGTACTCTGACCACTGCAAATGCCAATTCTGGAGAATTGCTACCAGTGTTCAAGGGCTTGGAAAGAACATGTTGAATTGCGGTATTCAAATGCTTCTTCCCAATGTACCTAGAGCGAAACGTGATACGAAGAGGAGGACAGAAGATGTGAGAAAGGAATGACATGGCTAAGCATAGGTGGCGGTGTGCAGTGCCAAATGTGGCGTTCGTTCTCACCCGTTGGGTCAGAGTGTATCGGATACCAATTCCACCGGAATCACAAGCTTTGGTTGAGAGGTGGAAGCGGAGAAACATCTGGCTGCTGCAGTCACCCCTCTGAGGGACGGCAGGATGCGTCTACTTTGAGCTGCACTGATCATATTCGCGCCTTATCCTTTTTGATATTGGTCAACGGGAGTTTGTATGTAGGTAGGCGCCGCAGTAGGGTTTGCGTTGTTGGTTGATGGCTGGATGGAGCGGGCGGGCGGTGGAGCGAGATAGAGTGGGACTGCTGCAATTGCCATAGATTGCCATAGATTGCCATGTGTGGTGGTGTTTGCAGGTGTGTTCGTTGGCCTATCGTATCGTACGTGGCGGCGCCAAGTTTGGTTTGTTTTAGCGTCAGTGCCTGTCAGTGCGGAGACTTAGCGATATAAAGATACTGACATCACGTAGGAACTCTGACAAAAAATCGCTGATTCGTCATTCGCTCGAGTTGTTTGGTTGATGCATTCCAGGTTCCAGGATGCATTCACAAGGTCCAAGGAAATAATGATAACGTGATGCATTCATTCTTCCTCCATTCTAATCCTTCAACATCCGACACCTCTATTTATTTCTTCCCTCGACGGAAGGGAAGGGAGTGCGGTGCGCAGTGAAATAATCTGATCCGAGCGAAGCGTTGCAATAATATGAAGCCGCTCTCAATCATCAAAGCATCATTTATTGCACACACGGCATGCATTCGAGTAGCAGTNCATTTATTGCACACACGGCATGCATTCGAGTAGCAGTTTTGGCTTTCTCGGGTACGGGTACACAACATCATCTGCATCGCAGCGTCATTCCTTCATCGACCGATGATTGTTGCAAACCCGAGATACACCCGCTGTCGCTGCATAATCAGGGTGCGCGAAACAATCGCTCCGGAAGATGCAGATTGACAAATATCCAAGCGGCATTATGCAATGACGACGTTGCAGTCACCAGTGATGAAAGTAATGATGTGTCCACCGCATATTATTACGACCATCTGCTATCAAATTTTCAAGGTGATTTTGACAACTTCAACCAGGTTGTCCAAGACCGAGGGCACGGCTTAGCAGCTGGAGAAGGAGGCGGGCATGAGCACATTCATTGCACCTTAGTGCCATGTCCAAAATATGTAACTGATGCCATTGCTGGAGAGAATCAAAGTCAGAAGCAGTGGATCCTAGCTGCATTTTACTTTAATGGCAATCCTCGCGCAATATTCCGATTTCGTGTATACCAGTTGATCCCACCGGAATCGAACGAATTGCCAGTACGCATGAAGTTGCACACCCTCCTGCCTCATTTAGAAGGGAAACTTCGTCAGTGTTCGGTACAACCGTGTACATGGTGGAAAGAAGCCTGGAATGTATGGTGCGAAGACAAAAATGTGCAGGATTGCGAAAGCACAAATGAAAAGAAATGGAATCAGTTCCAAACTGAGGGCGTGTCAACAATGGTGTCTCCTCTTGAGGGCTGTGATGTATTATGGGACCCTCATTGGGATCCATCAAAACATCCTTATCTCTACGTTGATGAGTATAGCGATTCCTCCAATAGCGAGTCCTCGTTGGAGCAAACATCAGAATTAAAGAAGCAGTCGATATCATCAAATCAATCATGCCATGCCACTATGGAAGCTGGGTCAAAAGGTGCGATTGTTGATTCGGTATCCTTGATACCAGGGAAAAGAATATTGATCAAGGATGAACTGAGTTTATGGGAAGATGAGTTTTGGATTAATGATCGAGGGTATGATCCTGATGTAGTATTGGAGGAAAAAGAGAATGATGATACCAACGAAGATGATAGTCAAGGTATGCCATTTGTCTATGGCAATCGAAGAGGGGTACCATACAAACTGCAGAGAGTTTCACATATCAGTAGCGGGAATACAGATCAACCAAAGCCGGGCGCTGATAATATGGATTCAAACCTTGCGGCTGAGAGAGTTATTGCTGATGCTGACTTAGAGTGGGTATTGGGAGAAGCTTTCCGAACAGCAGATGTGTATCAAGAGAAGATGCAGACCATTGGTATAACATTGGAATGAATGCTTAAACCATAAAAGCACATTCATTGAACAATTTTATGTCTTGTTGATCCAATATGCAAATGATTAGAAGTAGGGCGGGGTATGCATTAGAATTACGGGACAGTCGCAATTGCCGAGAGAGTAATTGCCAACTCTGGCACGGAATGGATGCACGGATGCGAAGAGTTCGGACCAGAAGCGAAGTTCTTTCTAGATATCAGAAAAATGATTCTGGTCATCAATACCATTAAAATGCTTGCTATTGAATGAAATGCTTCTTCACAACGAATATCTATCTATCTAGAGTCTAAATTAGGTAGCTTATGGCGCTTGCTACTAGGAGTAGCTATGAGCTGGATTGCGTGGATAAAGGAGGAGCAGCTCGTGATCAAAGTCAGCTCAAAAGTAACGGTTCTTCAAC
>JALLAS010000981.1:0-10653 GCA_036939415.1 Detonula confervacea
GTACAGTCTACTGGCTCTTCGATGATATTATGATAGGGGTTGTTTGCTATGAATCCCGTCTGCTGTAACCAATCAATTTCTCTACTTCCCAATCAACGTTATCGTTCATCCACGTAATGAACTCTTCATCTAGATCTTTTGGCGTCAATGGATGTGGAGGCGCCCTTGCACAGTTCGCTGTTAAACCAGTTATTCTCTCAATTTCATCAATGAGCTCGCTTGTTCCACGAGTTACCATGAACTCGAATTGTACTGGTAAAAAGGAGCCAACGCCATGGTAACCAGCAACTTCAAGAAAGTTCTTTATTTTGTCTCGTCGCAAATCAATGATGCTTTTGTATGGTTGCCCAGAACCATCGTGATTTAGCTCATACGTTACACCAACTGGCTTTCCATTGAATGTACCTTTGAACATGTTGCGATCGGTATTTGAGCAGGGTACAATCTCATTAAACGAGAACCTATGCATGCATGTTGCATTGTTCTGAGAACCAGACTCTATCAGCTGTTGATCCCCATGCCCCCTATCCATGGTCCACGGCGTAGTGACAAATTCTTTCCAATCCAAGTCAAAATGGGAGGGGGAATGGTATGGCCTTACCCGCATACTTTCCACCCAGGAATATGGATCTCTAAACATTGCCACAACAAGAGAAGACTTGGGACGATGAAGATTTCTACTCTCTGTGGTATTTCTGCCATCATCGTTTTGAAACCAGTGTTTCCATCTAGAGTATCTGTTGAATACTTCGACCTGGTCGCCAAAGCAATCTTCTAGATGATTGGTTATCCATTTGGTGCCACAGTGCCGCTCACCAATGAGATTGATGCTTTTTATAGAAGGAGGATTATTGTTTTGTCTTGGTCCATCGTCGGAAAACAATTCTTCGTCTATCTCTTGGTTTGAGCTGTGTTTAACGCCACTCTTGGATTGTACTGAGGTGTTACTTCCCGTGAGTCTCCCTCGTAATAGAATCGCTGGAGAATTGAATAAAACAGATGCCACGAGGAATCCCAGGGCAAAATATTGGAAAGCAGCATGTTGTTTCACCTGCATGATGATATATTCAACTAAGGAGTAATCTGCTATTATTCGTCGACGTTGTCATAACCCCACTATGCTGGATTCGATTCGCCTGCTGTGTTTGTGCGGTAAGGATGCCGTGCCCGCTACACTCAGCCTCACTCAGCATTGCATAGGCATTAGTTTATGGCTTTTGAGTGGGCCGGGAACAACGACGACCCCAGCAAAGGAGAATGAAGTGGACACACGGGACAAACAACAAGAACAAACAACAGGGAAATGAAGGTCGGCGGGAAGTTGTATTCACAAAAAATCAAATATGTATCCTCCCGTCGTACATTTGATAATTATTCCTACGTAGGATATTGTAAGCTACCGTTGAGTATCGTTTTTGTGCTCACATTATTGTCATCCACAAATCCAAACGGATTCAAATCCAAACCGAACCGAACCAACCTACAACCAGCTACAACCGCAACCAATACAACAAAACAAATTATCAGTGGTGTCCGTCCACGCACTCAGAACCGCCAAAAACACCCAAACATGTGAGGCTACTACCAACAAACAGCTGAGGAATATTCACCGAAACCACACAGCTAGCAATTCAATCAGACAAACAAGTCAAGTTTATAATTATCAATGATGGGAAAAGGGTGGGGGTCAAGATTCGTATCATCAATCGTGCTCGCTGCGTCACCGCTTGGATGGCATTCGAATCATCCCTTGTTTTGCACGGGCAGCGCTGTCAATATCATCAGAAACAACGTGAGGGCAGACTTGCCGCTGAAGCGGCTCAGCCCTGGCAACTTCACCGGCAGAACCAACGTAGAATTGACATTCGTTGGTAGCGTGGGTGGGTCTCTTGATGCTAATGCCTTTCAATCCTCGGAGAATTCGGCGTTGCAAGACTTGGTGCAAGCCATCGAAGATTTGCTCAGTTCAACAATAAACCACCAAGAAGCTAATAGAGTGGCTTTAGCATTGGATGCAAGACCTCATGTAGAAATCGTCACAGATGTTGGTAGGTGACTGTCATTTATCAATCTGCTTGTCTCTTTGATCAAAGATGACTATGAATTAAACACATTCTTCGCTTTTTGTTCAGATTGCCCAAGTACATTGTCATATGCAGAAGAAGACACCGCCTGTTTACACTTTGTCATTGAAGTCCCGTTATTGTTAACTAATGGTCCAGAAGAGTATATTGTCAAAGATGAAATGAAGAGAAGGCTGTACAAAGCCACCGACCTGGATGGTAGCTTGTATGATGCTTTGGAGGATGTCAACGCTAATACTGTCTTTATTGGGATTGGAAAGCCTGGGGCTGGCGAATCATAGATTGCGTGAAGAGGGCGCAAGGTAGTGGAATGCCGAAGTTGGAATACAGTGGGTTGCATGATGAAGGATCTGCATGATTAGATTTTCGAATTTATTACCTGAAAAGTTCATGAAGCTTCTGACTATCTAGATATGCAGCGAAAATTGACGCCGTTGAAACTAATGCCCTTTGGCATCAACAGGAACTGTGAGGAGAAAAGGTAAAACAACACACTAATGATGAGTAGTAGGTGTAAGTATGTGATGCAGAAGCAGGAAAGAAAGATGAGACTAGAATAGCTGCCAACGAACAGAGTTATNCTCATGGATGTAATAACATGGGCTGATCGAAGATGCATTCAAAATTAAGTTAGTCAATCAGATTATCTCCTCTGCACATTGTCCGTATGAGCTGCATTATGTCGTCGCGCTTCTTCTCAATCACATGCTTGCCATATACTTCACGACCAAAAAAGTTATTTTTGAGTGCACCTCTCCTGTTACTGATAACAAATGCATTGTCAACCAAGGGTGTCTTTTCCAACATTCTCTCTGCATTTTCAAGCAAGTACACTCCGCAATCCTTGGTATTGTCTTGCTGAGGTACTGCCGCCGCAATGCTTGGCATATTTTTCATTGTGAAGGAGGTGAGACCAGGGTGGGAAGTGGCATATTCAGCCTCATAGTAGGCATTGAGGTACTTCCGGATGTTACCTGTGATTTCAGTTGTTTTGTGAAGCTTGAAGTGTTTCCCTGATTGTTTACGAATTTGAAAGGACGATAGGGTAGCAGGAACCATGGAATAATACTGAGTATATCAAAATGATATGCGCAACACTAAAAAATAAGGGTATAATACAATATCAACCTTTCCTCACCTGAATCAAAATGAATCATGCAACATTCAACGTTGGGGTTCTTAATACAGATCTTCTCATGTGCCGCGGCTTCATTAAATGTGTCAAACTTGGATAGCTGACAAAAATCACACTGCCATTTAATTTCTGGCTGTTGCTTTACAACAGGAATCCTCAATGAAGTATCACCAGTTACTGAGCTGTCGTTAATTGCCTGAGATTTATTGACGATGTCATGACTTACGCACTGATTCTTTGGATCAGCGCTGTCTCTATCAGATGAATCTATTGCCTTGTCACAAGGCACAGTAGTGCTAATGACAACTTTGGGTTGTGATTTTTCTTTATTGATGGAAAGATTGGTACCAGAATGAGTGGTTGGTTGAGGAACGTCAGGACCAGTTGTTTTATGAACGAGTTTGATAGTGTCTCCTTGTAGGCTCGTTGCAGCTACTGAGCTTACATTGGTGGGCTGAGATCCATTGGTCATGCCCTGGCTTTGGCACTGGTTCTTCGGATCATTGCTGTCTCTGTCAGATGAATGTATTGCCGTGTCGCTAGAAACAGCAGTACTACTGCCAATTTTGGGTTGTGAGTCCTCCTTATTGTTAGGAAGATTGGTACCAGGATCAGTGGTTGGCTGAAGAGCATCAGGGCCAGATGTCTTATTTTCGATGGCATTTCCATGTAGGCTCGATGCAGCTACTGAGCTTAAATGTGTGGGCTGAGATCCATTGTTGAAGCCTTGACTTTGGCACTGGTTCTTTGGATCATTCTTATCTCCCTCTGATGACCATATTGTTGTCTCGCTAGGAACAGCAGTGCTACCGCCATCTTTAGGTTGGGGTTCCTCCTTATTAATGGGAAGATTGGAACCAGGATGAGTGGTCGGTTGAAGTGCATCAGATATGGTTGTTGTATTCGCGGTGAAATTCCCTTTGAGAATTGATGCGGCTACTGAACTCTCATTTGTGGCCTGGGCTTTATTGGCAACGTCATGACTTTTGCACTGGACCTTAGGAACATTTTTGTCTCCCTCCGATAATGTTCTTGCCATGCCACTAGGAATAGCAGCACTTACGGCAACGTTAGTTTGTGATCCCTCCTTCTCGTTCGGCAGGTTGGTACCATGATGACTGGTCAGCTGAGAAATAGTGGGGCCAGTCACTTTCTTGGGTTTGATAGCACTCCCTCCCAAGTTCTTCGCATATTTACGCACCAACCGTCCAGGGTGACAAACAAATACACAAGTCCAATGCAAATGTTCATTCACTGGGAAAATCAAGAGCTTTTTCTTGAAAATGTCAATTCCTTTTGTCCAAGATGCGAGATCCTTCCAGATTTTTGCTCTAATTGTTTTGCTGTTACGGGTTGTCGGTCCCATGATATTCTTTATTCGAGTGTAGCAGAAAGATGGGAAGATATGAACGCCTTCTCCATCCAAGTCATTCCAACTTCTATTATCATTGAGTGTTTTACCCTTGCTGTTTGGGTCAATTCTAGCTTTCAGATACTTGAAATAAAAGTTGATGATCGAGTCATTCAAGTAGGTCATGGGCCGCAATCGTAGCAAGTCATGCTCAACTATGGGGACTCGCTGATAAGTGATGATTGTTTTCTCCGTATAAGATGTGCCAGAGATGGGTTTCACCTGGCTAGCTGGAACGTGACAAATGCCAAAATGGAGATCAATGCTGTAGATGATGGTCGGCTTGTATATGGTAGCTTCGGAGCACACGTCTAAAGAAGCGTAGCGTTCTACTCGCGAGGATACTATTTTCCCAGCGCCAAAAGGAGTCAAGACAAAGTCATCATCATATAATGGCATCTGTGGCGGGTCTGGTGGTGGAAATTGCGGGTGTGGGGCTGGCGGCGACTCGGACGATGAATCTATTTCAATGGGATCCTGCGAAGGGGCATCTGACTGAGCTTTTGCATTACCTCCATTAGCGAGTGTTTCATTTTTTCCATTTGCTTCCTCCTCTTCATCGGAACTGTCTAAGAGGCATATCACACCATTTTGGGTTTGTGGAATCGTTGATTCGATTTTCAATCTCTTGCGCGGAGGAGAATCGGAGCTCCCGGGACGTGTCATGCTTCGCGGGACCAGCATCCGGCGCTTGAATGTGATGTAAAGAGGATAGTTCTTGGGTTCTCTGAGAATTTTCGCCACTTCTGCAGCTTCCAGGTCTTCGCAGTGTACATTTTTGAAGTGATCAAATCGGAAATAAGGATTGGAGCGCCTCCTCCTTTTGAAGGATTTACTGTTTGCTTCCATTCCTGATGGATATTTAGCGTATTTAGTGTGCTGAATTTTCTCCACAATATCCCCGCGTATCAATGTTCCAGTGAGCGCAAACCTCAAAGCTGCGGTGTTCATATCACCTAATGAAACATCACCATTCTTGAACTTCATCGGAGGAAGATTTTTCTTCCCCCAGTCTATGAACGAGTCAAGGTTAGATGGCTCCACACGTGGCTTTGGGTGCAGAACAGCATCTTGATTACCCTCCAATAATGCGGGGTGCTTCGCGGAGGCAGCTTCATCGAAAAGCATGTCAGTTAGCCTGAACATGACTGATTGGCTTGATATACAAAGTTTGGTGAGTCTTTTCCTCTTATTGATGCCAGGAGGAGGCATCACCCTTCCCTGTGCAGCAGCCGCTGCCACGGCCTCAGCAACAAATTCTCTCTGCAGCGGTGCGTCCACGATGCGATTGGAATTAGCGTTTTGATTCATATTGTACGCATCAGCCATAGAATTGAGGGCCGGTCCTCCACCGCCCCTGAGACTGATTACATCATCTTCGTCGTCGTAGCCATAGTCATCGTAATAAGAATCAGATTCCGACCCATAAGATGGCTCTGATTCCGGCGCAGCTTCGTTTACGAGCACGAGCCCTAACTTCTTTCCTGACTGATACGATAGCTTCACGGTGAATCTTTGCATGACCATTGTTGCCCAAATCCAATATATAATATCCAAACTGAAATGGTGGTTATTGTCGCCGTCATTGTTGTTGCCCTGTCGGTTTGTTTTTGTGTAGGAGTACAGAGGAGTACGATAGTTGTTACTATTGTTATCGTACTATGATGGCAACTCATGGTTGGATTCGTCTAAATTTGGAAAGGGGTAACATTGATTTATGATATAACTGATCCATGGAAGAGAAAAATACCACCGATGTCAACCTGAACCATCATTAAATAGTGTAATAATATTATAAAAATACTCCTCAAGGGTAATTATTCTTGAACAGCCATTATTGAAATATTTAGTACTGTATAACCCCTGGTCGTATGTTTGGTGAGAAGATCCCGCCAAGCTCCCGCCAACACCATTACCGAAGATTACCGACACTGACGCCGCGAAAAAAAAGACAGCAAACCACGCACAGCCAAGCAACTGCTAGCAACACGATGCAAAACAGAGGAAGTATGCAACATGCAACCATTGGTGCATGTATTGTGGATTGTGGTCTAATATAATATTGTGGTGGATTTCTCCTTCTCTCGCTCTCGTAGCATCGCATAGTGCATGGTGTTCGTAGAAGGCTGGCATACCATTATCTCTAAACCGAACTATCGTACTATCCCTTCCTTTCTTTCGAAGCAGGAGTGAAATGGCACACTCGTCTGATAGTGCGTCTGATGCACCACATCATGGTGCAAATTCTGGCGGACATTATAATGTATTTCGCGATTCCCTACTGAGATATTGTGAGTGTGAGGCTAGAGAGACAGAAGCGAGTCTGGCATTGCTAGAAATGAATGAATCTCTGTTGGCTGCTGCTAATCCATTGTTCTTTGAATCACTTTTATTTCTCGTGTATCAAAATCAAAGGTGGCTATGCAAATGAGGTGAGCAATATTGTATGCTCTTTCACCTTGCAGGATATGACTTGCGTTTTATGACACATTCATTCCTCATTCTTTAGAATCTCTCCTTCCACAGGTTGGAGAAAGCTTTCGCTATCAGGTGAGTTCGAATGCCATGTTCTTCTGCTATGTACCATGCCCTTGAAAGCAGTAAAATTGACTTGTTGTTCTTTTTTCCTGTAACAGTATCCAAAATTAGTTGCCCCGTCATATGCAATAGCATTTGGATACTGTCTAGCTGATGCAGCATCTTCGGGATATCAAATAATGTCCGAAGATAAGGAAAAAACAGTTAAAGAGACACGTACGAAAGAAATGCGAGCTGCCATTGCTGGATTTGATACATTGCTATGGCAAGGTGAGTGCAAAACAATGATTGGATCAAATAATGAATACAATACAAAAGGAATATGTCATCATTGTATCAAAACTTTTCACTTTGCACAGGCCTAGCAAGTGTAGCCATTCCTGGGGGTGTGATCAATTGTGAGTTAAAATGAGGAAAATGTCAATGCCACTGCTGCATTTTGACACCATCGTATTAACGCAACTTCTGCGATTTATCATATCTTTTTCAGTGATTGTTCGTTCTTCTAGAATAGCAGTGGCAAGAACCGTTGGGTTGCCTATATTGGTATCAAAGTGGCTTCCAACTGCAGCTGGGCTTGGTTCCGTCCCTTTCATCATCACACCAATTGACAATTTTGTGGATTTTGCACTTGACAATTCAACGAGAAAAATGCTTGGTGTAGGATATGGCCACAATACAACAGCTAATGCAGATGAGTAGGAATACACCATTCAGTATACACAGCAGATACAGTGCAGTTGCTGAGAGTTGAGATGAAGATTCCACCAATGTTTGCAGACAATGATCTTTTACACTTGGCGTATTTACAATGAATGCTGTGGAATGAGCTCAAAATAACAAATAACCTTTCATTTAGATGGAAAGAATTTGGATTGCACACTGAGGCGAAAAGTACATGCAAAAGTTTCTGATTACCTTCTTATTACTCTAAAAATTAAGAAGTATCCCACAATCGATCTGTCTCCTAAACAGTCCTCAACATTCAAATCCAGCTGAGCTGGGAACATAACTATTATCTATCAGGGGCACTTCTTCAGTTGTGCTCTCACTCATTGCCCGAACAGAGGATTTGACACCTAATCTAAGTCATCCATAGTGCTTTCTTGATCAGTTTCTCCTCCTGCCTCTGCTGGAGGTGTATTGTTTGCTGCATTTTCTGCTGTGTTTGAGACTTGAGCATTAGATTCCTCAGAGGTCTTTTGCGACTGGCCTTCAACTCCCTGCACGGGTGGTGGAGTCAGAATAACTGGACTGGCCTCATTGTTGCCTGTCTCGGGTGCTTCCTCACCCCCTTCATTGTTTTCTCCTCCACTTTCATCGGCATCTTCAGAAGACATTGCAGTGTCAATATTAGCAGCCCCAAATATAGCACATGCAAAACAACTAATAACACATCCTGATATGAGAAGGAAGGGGAAGAGAATCCAAAATGTGCTGAAAGAGCTCGTGCCTTCTGTCTGTTCATCGTCCTCTCTTTCTTCATAAACTTGGTTCAATTTGGCAACAAATAGGGCAGAAATGAGGATCTGGAAGATAATATTGCAAAAAGAGCCAATGGCCTTCGATTGAGCTTCAGTTGCCTTATTCTCTGCCTCCACTTCAGCCTGTTGATAAAAGTGAAATGTGTCCTCATCCATCTCAAACTCAAAGTCGTCATCGTCATTATCATCATCTTCATCTCCACCCTCTGGCTCCTTTGCCTCACTTTTGGCCTTGCCTGCCTCGTCCTTTTTGTTTGGTGATTCTGCAGTTTTAGGTGGCTCAACAGTGACTGCTGTGTCAATCGCGACTTTCTCATCTAGACCTGATTTTTTTGGTTTATCTGCTTCAGCTGACCCTACCTTGCCAGATTTCTTATCGCTGGACGTGTTATCACTCTTTGCGCCCCCAGTATCACCTGCCACATTGGCCTTTCCCTTCTCCTCGACATTTTCCTTTGAATCTTCCGCGCCATCATTTTTTGATTCCTGCTGATTTGTCATGTACTCCTCCATTTGCTCTTGAACCTCAATGTGTGCCAGAGCCGAAGTACAGAAGAATCCATAACAGCCTCCGCAGCATTCAAAGAACATTGCTATCCATAGAGGTAAGAATGTGATACCCCAGTTCCAGGTTTTGTTTTGATCAAGTTGGATGATTACAAGCACAATCAGGGGGATTTCGGGAAGTACGATGCGTTGGATTGCCTTGCTGGCGAACTCGTATCGTGCGCGGGCTTCTTGATATTCAGGACTGCGTTCAATTCGATCAAAGTCATCTTCCTCCTCGTCTTCTTCATCCCCTGGTGCTTGAGCTTTAGGCGGAACGTGTACTATTATATATTCCTTGTTGATATCATCCCTCTCTTCTTCATTAAGATCATTGTAAGAACGATGAAGTTGTTGATCCTCTATGTCATTTCCATTATCATCTTGTTTCTTCTCATTGATGACATACTTCTCAATATACTCTATGGTAACCATTTTTGACAGATCATTCCGCACAGCATCCAAATCCTTCTTTGCTTCAACAACTCGGAGAAACATCCAAATGTAGAAGGGTATGAACAATGCAGCGTAGCTCCAAGGTAGAACACCATCGAATTTGAGCGTAAGGAAAAAAATGCCCACAACGAAAAAAATCCATTGCACCAGTGGAAGTACTGCCTTTCCAATAATTAGCAGGACTCCATAAAACACACTGAAGAACCAAAAGGGAATCAAGATGGCCACCCAACTGGAATTTTCTAACCCCCCGTCATTCGCAAGCATGTGATCCACCTTCGCACACACAAGTATGGGCTGCAATAATACCATCCCAAAAAACATAAAGACCAATCCCATCAACTTGGCACGATCAAAAACTGAGCTCTTTGCCAAATTTCCCATGAGAACATGGGGATCGTAAGCGGCGCTGGGGTTAATAACAAAGTCCATCCCCCTGTCGCCCAACGCATCGTATATTTGGCGCTTTTTAGGGTCGGTAAGCGTGTCATACGCCGCTTTCATCTGTTGGAACCGCGCCCGCGCTTCATCCTCTGTTATGACGTCCCCCTGATATTTCATCCCCCGCTGGCGGAGCTTGTCGGGATGCAGCTGCAGGGAGCGCTTTCTGTAAGCCTTTTTCAAATCGTCCGCGTTTGCATTTTTGGGCACGCCGAGAAGCTCGTAGTAGTCGACTTCGTCCTTCTCGGCGGCGGGGTCGTCGGGCGGGAGAAATGCCGAAAATGTCCATGCTAGGAACTTCAGTTGATATGTCTTCATTGTCAATGAATGGGTCTATGGCCGTATGAATGTTATTGAAGTAAGTGATGGCGGCGCTGGATTATTCATTGTTCCGTTGCTCAAAAGCTCAACGGCATTGTTGTTATTTTGTGGATATGATTTGATACCGATTGGGCGCGCGGGCGGGGTGGTAAAAATAACGGTTGGGTGGGAGGAAGAATGTGGCACTCCAAATGAAGTACTATGTGTACCAATAGTCCTCACACGTAAGTACTTCAG
>JALLAS010000982.1:0-10638 GCA_036939415.1 Detonula confervacea
CCGTCAATCAAGTGGGATTACCACTAAACCAAAGACTTCTGTTTGTGACGTGACGTGGTTGGATCAGTTCGAAAACCTTTAGCGTTTCACGCCAGAGGTACCTAACTTACGTACGTTACACTACGTTAGATCTCAACAAATGAGGCAGTGGGTAAATTGACAGCTTAATTGAAGCCCTGCAACTTGGTCTTGTAGCCAAGAATCAGGTTTTTCCAAAACGGTGCCCCACGATAGCTAATTTGTGAGATCATGCAAGATTGTCAGCTTGCAATGAAGCTAGCAATTTGACTGTTCTTAAATACGACCACACCTGGAATCTCGTTAAGTTCAGGGAGCATTTCTCAACAAGAGCCGGTTTTTGAGCTGGCATTGTACCTAGCGCCAATGACTCAAACTATAACCACCAAAGCAAAGATAAGGTACCAGCGAAGATTAGAAGGGTGTTTCGTGACTTCTTGAAAATTGGATGGCTTGGATTTGGGACATTTGGAACAGAGGCAAAAAAGCCAAATTTCAAACAACCTCTATAATAAACCATGACCCAGAGCCAGAGAAACATAGATCCCGGAAGAAGCAGGGACAACATAGTATGATCAGGCAAATGAGATCTCTTTCCTTTTTCAAACAAACACATACTCTTCTTTGCAGGAAGTTCTTTGTTCATTACACAATTGGATAGTATCCTTATTTGTTCTATATTCTACTTTTACTCACTTGCATCGTTAGAAATCTGAATGGCAATGTAAATTCTTATTCAGTTAGGATTGTGTCAGTCATCAATACTACAGTGGCTCCTCCGGTGGATGCCGCAAGCTGGTGCAAGGATCTATCATAATTCCATGAGGTAAGGGGTTAGCTCATGTTAATGCATCCATAAGTGTACAAACATGGGCTGCATATTGTAGGTAGAGCCCCTCAATCTGGTATGGAAATAAATGAATGTTTTGATTTTAAAAGGTAATATTTTGCAACTTTATATTTTTCTGTAGGGCTAAATCTTGCCCGCCGGGCCACAGCAGCCGTTCTCCACTCTACTCCATCCGCGCATTCCACTTTGAATTTGAAATTACTCCAGCCCGCCCGCAAATCGCGCTGCCATCGCAACGCTTTGTAAGTACTCCTATATCTAATAGCCATCGCCGACCATCCTCTATCCATCCGTTGCTGCCGTTCTCCTCCCTGGTCAGCTATCGGAAGCAATAACAGCATTGAGTAGGGCTTTATTCGATACCTCCGTCATCGATTAACTTGGAAGGGCATTATTATTTTGTTAGGGCCGCGGGCGTCATTTTTCAAAATTACGATACGACGCGAACAGCGAAGATTTCCATCGGCGCACAAAACAATACAACACTGCCCCCACCCATTCCAACCCATCCTTTGAACCAAGGGATCAAATAATATCATCTGCTTCGCGAGCAAACCGGCGGTAAACGAATTTCAACCCTTCCAAAAAATAACAAAAAAATAACGGTTCAAAATGTCGATGAACCTCTTCCGCCTCTGCGGGGACATGTCCCACGTCTTCTCCATCCTCGTCCTGGTCCTACGCCTCCGCGTCGCCAAGAACGCCGCCGGAATATCCCTCCGAACGCACGAGCTCTTCCTCCTCGTCTTCCTCACGCGCTACACGGACCTCTTCACGACCTACTACGGGCTTTACAACAGCGTCATGAAGGTGTTGTACATCGCCACCACGGGCAGCATCGTGTACGCCATTCGAGCCAAGGAGCCCATCTGCTCCACGTACGATAAGAGTCAGGATACCTTTCGTCACTTCGAGTTTGCCGTCCTGCCGTGCGTGGTGCTGGCGGTCCTCACCCACCTCATCAGCGGGGAGGGCAAGGGCTTGCCCATCTTTGCCAACGTCCAGGAACTCCTGTGGACGTTCAGCATCTACCTCGAGGCGGTGGCCATTTTGCCTCAGCTCATTGTGCTTCAGAGGTTTCGGGAGGTGGAGAATTTGACGGGGAATTACATCTTTTTCATGGGGGCGTATCGCGCGCTGTACATTGTCAATTGGATTTATAGGGCGTATTACGAGGCCAATTATCGTCATCATTACGTCGTGTACTTTTGCGGGGTGTTGCAGACAGCGCTTTATGTGGACTTTTTCTATTATTATGCCATGAGTAAGAGGAGGGGGGGCAAGTTTAGTTTGCCGACGCAAGCTTGAGTGGGGAGACTGAGGGGGGGGTGGGGATTTTTTTGTTAGATGGTTCATGATATTCAATGAATGTGTAGGATTGATGGAGGGGGGGTATGGGTTTACCTTTTAATGGGGGGAAGGGACAAAGCAATGAATTCATGTTGTGCCAGAATCGGCCACAAAACGTGAATAATTCATTGGCATTGTGGCCAAGATTGTACTCGTTGATAATATAACATAATACATATTATGTGGAATCTGCTGCCACAAACACAAGGGAATAAAATGAAGCTTGACTTCCTCGCTTTGTCTGCGGGTGGCGTATTGAATGCCCTTTCTCACTCCATATTCGTTATTATCATGGAAGATTGTTTGATATCCAAGAGATGAACATGTGCAACGCCATGTATGACTGCTTCACACGATTAGAGCGAAAGTTTGGACCTGGCTTTGCTCGAGTGTACGATAGGACAGGATGATTAGGTTTGCCCTCAATATCAAGAAATGGGAGCCAGGATCAAACAATGTAGCCTCAAAAAGTGAAAGCAGTCCATGGTAGAACACTGTTCAGCCTGGGCACATGTAGGAGTTCAGTAGATTCATGTTGACCGTGTTGTGTGCTGCCAGTTAGTTTCTAGCCCAACGTATCCACAACTTGCTCAGAAGGACCAATGAGGTATTAGAAAATGAACGTCCAATATAAAACAAGAACATGTTCTAATCTTTACTAACGTTAGATACGACACCAAAGAGATTTAAAGCAAAACATTCACGATGAAATGCTCTTTGACAACCTCTTGACTGGGCTCAGCCTCTCCACACAATATAATATAACCATCAGGCAATCTTTCACAGGCCTGTACACTTTCAATTCACTCAAGCTACAATTTCTTCGCCTGCGTCTTCATTTTCAATGACGGGTTCTTCCACACCTACAGCCTCAACGACAACATCTTCTTCGTCTACCTTTTTGGGAGCTTCTTCCTCTTCAGGAGCTTCTTCGTTCTTCGGTTTCTCCAATGCACTGTACATCTTGGGGTAGACCATGCTGGAGATAAACAAGAATGCCGCAAATACCACAGTCATAATGCCAAGAACCTGGTAGGGTGTCACAGGGTAGCCTCCGTATGCTCCGAACTTCCCTGAGCTCGTGTCTAGAGCGAAGAGGATGATAATCAAGGGCGGAATGAAATGCTTGACGAGTACAATCCAGAGAGTTGGTAGGTACCCAGCTGATTCGCTCAAGTCACTCTTGAGCTCCATCGCATTCCTCATTGTGAGATCATAGTACATGCCCTTCAGGGTTAGGCTGGGGTCAGTTTGCATCTTCTTCTTCAACAAGAAGGTGACAAAAAACATTCCAGCGATGTAAGAAATGACCCATCCTACGAAACCAGCCCAAAGTGCAGTATCAGCATCACTGATGCCGAACCACAAGATACTTGCCAAGGTGACAGAACCGAAGGTTGTCACATGGTAAGCAATCACGGTGTTTTGACCAAGGCGTTCAAATTGCCCCTCGATATTGTAAACCCAGCCAGCAGCATAGCACTCAAATCCTCCAACCAAAAGCATTACATAGTTGATGTAAAAGTCGATGGTATCAAGCCAGTTCAAGCCAGCATCAGTTGCGTACATCAATGACAGAAGGAATGCGCTTAATAAGAGAGAACAACAAAGTGGAAATGTTAATACAATAGTCCAAATGTATCCATATCCATGCGAGTGAATGTCACACTTACACCATGGTAAGAACAAAGCTGGCCTTTTTCCTCTCTACGTGTTGAAATAGCTTGGTGTCTGCTAGCACGGTCAGGGAAGCTTCCATGAAGGAAAATGCGCTATCAATTCCAAGAAGGAAGAGCATAAAGAAGAACAATCGAATCCAGTGCCTAGATAATAGCGAGGATATTGTGTGAGTTAGACAGGAGTCAAAACACTAGATGAATCAAATTGCAGCTCATGAATCTGTCTTACTCTCCACCTGGCAAAGTACCGAGGGCTACTGGCCAACTGCCAAACACAAGGCCAAATCCTGAATACTGGAGAGCATGAAGAGTGTGAATAAGTTAGCCAAGGCCAAATGCACAAACATTAGCCTCAATTTCGTTATATGAAAAAAAGCTCACCTCGAGTTTCGACACGCTGTCGACATCTTCAAGAAAGGCCAGGTGACCCATAGTTGCAAATACAGCAAACCCAGCAATGAAGCTGAAAAGAGAGTTGCAGGTGGCCACCACGCTGTGGTCGCAGTATTTGTTGACAGAATAAATGATGTGTGAGCATGGAGACAGATAATATCAATGGAAATTAAGCAATACATAAACATATATTAACCTTACCAACTGTTCATGAAGGCAGGTTCACCTTTCTTGCAATAGCTTCCGTAAGCGGTCATAATACCAACTGGTGGGTGAGGTGTATTGTGCGAGATAAGGAATAAGAAGAGTTGAATAAGTGCTCGCGAGTGAGTGTAAGGTACAACTTGTTCAGTGGAAATAAATACTAAACACAAACTTACACGTGATACCAATACTGAAGAAGATTTGAGAAACAGCTTTAAACCAAAGAGATGGCCATTATTTGAACGATATCGTTTAGAGTACGATTCATAAGAATGGAGGAATCGGACTCTATTACACATAACATGAAGTAATAAATACTACTCACCTTTGGCCCAGACGTCAGGCTTCTCTTTGAGCATGCTCAAGTTAGGATTGCGAATATATTCATCAATTCCAGTTTGAGCACCTTCGAGGGTAACAGCTCTTCCAAGGAACACGAATAGCAGAATGATGGGGAATCCCATGGTGAAGTACGTGATGCGACCCGTCCACTTGAGGCCGAAAGCAGTGCATAGGTAGATGAGGATCCAGGTTAGGAAGGAGTAGCCAACGTTCGGCCAAACCATGCGAGTTGCATGCATGCCACCGTCGAGAGTACCCATGCCAATAATCTCATTGTAGAAATAGTCCTTGGCCTCTGTTCCAGTTACCTGAGATGGAAAGAGGTATTAATTAAGTGTCAGTCAGTTTAGGTGCTCAAGTTCGGTGATTTATTTGGCCATAACTCAAACTTACCTGCTCCTGCGCCCAGAAGTTATCTCCGAATGAGTCGAAGAAAGCATTGGTCACCCATGCTAGGAGGATGGAGTAATACGTCACAAGCTGCCAAATGGTGGAGGAACGCGGAAACATGGACAAGATTGTGAGATGGCAATTTATAAAACACTAATGAAATAATTCAAAAAGTACCAATTATCGTAGATAACATGATGAATTCCTTACCATGTAGCCACATGCAACACTAGACAACCCTGTTTGATGTGTTAAAATATACGAACCAAGGAGAATATGAGGGCAGAAGGTTTTAGAAAGGTGGACATGACAGTGGCATGATATTATGAAGCGCGATGGTATAAAAAGGCACAGCGCAGCTAGCTACATGTGACGCATGAACTACTGTATAGGTCTCTCACCTACACCGCGAAGCCTCTCGTGAATACTTCCGAAAACGTTCACATCTGTTCATGTTGGACAAAATAATGGAGGCAGCATATCGTAAGTAAACGCACAAGGAATATGGAATTCAACTCTGCACATCATGGTGAAACAAAATAGATGATGTGATACACAATAATCTATAAGGCAGAGCCACGTAATAATAGTATTTACGACGCACCTCCGGTTTGATAATGCTGTCCCAACGAAACCTCCAACACCAAAATGGGAATACCAACCAAGAAGAGCGCAAGAAGGTAGGGGATGAAGAAGGCGCCGCCTCCGTACTCGAAGACCAACGACGGGAAACGCCAAACGTTTCCGAAACCGACGGCGCTACCGACGGCGGCGAAGTAGAATGCGGCGCGGCTGGACCAGCGATCGCGGTCTGCCTCGGCTCCTTCTTGGGGAGGAGGAGAAGTCTCGACTTTGCTGCCGGCGTCGGACATGATGAGAAGATCTTGTGCTAGTAGCTTGGGGAGATGATGATGATGTGCAATCTGTGTGCAATATTGTATTGTAGGATGGAGCGAGTCGATGATGTCAGTTCTTGTTGTGCGAAATTATGAGAGGGTGAAAGATCGGATTGATTTGGCGTTGATGGCGTTGGAGAACGCACGGCTCGAGAACTTTTTGGTTTATCGCCAGCTTGAAAAGAAATCGGAACAATAGCTAGCCCGCCAGGCAGGCCCCATCTCCACCAGCCATCTGCATGCACCAATCTAGATATCTGCACGATCGACTATCGTACCATACTCCTAAGTAACTGCATGCCATCGATCATCCGTCCATGATGCATGCATGATCTGACAGAAATCTGACAACCAATCTTCGACCAATCCACACCGCAACAGCACGCACGCACGCGCACAGGAAACAGCGACCAAGCCGCAATGCCAGGAGAAAAACGAACTGGTTGAACTTTGAACTTTTTCATGTCTTTAGAATTACTCCATGTCCTCCGGGGCTAAGTCGTAAAGATTATATTTTCGTTTCGAATTTCTTAGTGGGTGTGCCCTTGGTGTATATACCCGTAGGTATGATAGATTATTATCGAATCTAGTTTTCATTTTCATTATCTACTCAACCCCCAAATAATGCCTAGTCTGAAAAAGATGTTCACCCGCGGGTAGGTAGGGAAATGCGAGGTTCTTCTCTTTCTGAATCATTTCCTGTCTGCAGGCTATTATAGAAAATAGTGCGACATCTGACATCTGCTCAGCACACTGATTGAGTCCGTTCGTTTCTGGCATTTATTTTTTCTCTGTGGGAATCAATAATAAATCCAAAGTCATATCAATTCGGTTCAGCTAATTTCAATTGAGAATTGATGTTTGAGAACTTTCAGAACTATCTATGTAACTGCGTTGGGCGGGGAAGAGGGTATCGTACGATACCATGAGAGCCAGGGATTGAGGTAATTCGGGGTAAAGTTGGGGTAAAAGGGTAAAGTTGGGGTAAAAGGGTAAAGTTGGGGTAAAACCCGGTACGTTCCCAGCCCCCCTCCCTGTACAATACTTAATGTATCTAGTCGGCAATGATACGTATCGTACGACGCCATGCATATGTGTATGCAAATAATGAAGTGACACTTCAATCCCAAAATATGTTTCCAATTTTTGGTGATTGAATTGAAACATACACACATACATTGCACACGCAAAAACCTGCTACAAAACCTGCAGACACGCCTGCCCGGCCAGATGTACCTACCTTCCACAATAATAATTTCCCCGATTCACGCGCAGCCAGGTTCGTTCGTTTGTTGCTTGGTGTGATTGAATGATCGATCCTCTCGTCTCGTCGCATCCGTCATTCCCGAGTACGATATTGTACGACGGCCTTCTCACCTCTTGAATGAATCCCGCTGAAAACAACAACACATCCCTGCCCTTTTTTTCATTGAAAGGCATTGAATCAACGACAACGAGGTCGTTGCGGCGTATGTTCTGCACCATCGTGGTACTTCTCTTTGGGATGAACGAAGCAAGCGAGGGATTTCCCAATTACTTGCATTCGATCTCCTTCGCTCACAATCTTCTTATTTGAAGATAATAAGAACTTGTCTCGAGTTTTTCGTAATTGAGAATTATTGGAGGTGCGTGCGTGCGTGCGTCCTTTTTTAAAGAGCGCTCGCTCGCGTCGCTCCGTTCGAATTAGCGCTTGCTCCATGCATCGATCGCGGAGACAGTTTTCGATCATCGCCTCGATGATCACGCATCCTCTCGCCTTTCGCATGACTTTTTTTTAAATATTTTTCTCTCAACCTCTCTCCCTCTCTTTCTCTCACGCGCCATCTCTTCTTTGCTGTCCGTTCCGTCTCGCAGCTGTCTCAAGGCTCTGCGCAAAGCAAGCAAGCAAGCAAGCAATCTAATATCACGCATAGCTAGCTAGCTAGGTAGCCGGTCGGATCATGAAGCTCGCGCACCTCAACGCGTGGCTCCTGGCCATCGCCCTTCCCCTCCCTTCCGCAGTCGCCACTGCCGCCAATGTCAATGCCAATGCCAACAACAGCGATGCGGCGACGGCGAGGACCTCCCCCGTGGCCAAGCGCCAGCTCCTCGACGTCGAACCCATCGTGGAGGACGCCGTCGCGGAGGACAATGTCAATCGCCCCAAGGAATTGCTGGAGGGCGGCGGCGGAGGCTCTACTGCCGCCTCCGCCTCCTCCGCCTCCTCGTTCGGCATGCTGGGCCGCCCCGGACGCCCAAACACCGTGGGCGGCCAGCCCGGCGGAGGCGCGGGAGCCGCTCCCGCTCCTCCCGGCGGAGTCCGTCCCTGGCACTTTTCCCCGGGCGGGGATTCCGAGCCGGCGCCGGCGCGGCCCGTCGCGGGAGGATTCGGCATGCTGGGATCGGGAGGAGGAGGATCGGACGACGAGGACGACAACGAGGACGAGGAGGACGACAACAAGTACAACAAGGTCATTCCCGGCCTCGGCCTCGTCAAGCCCTCCCTCCATTCCGTATCCGAAGAGCCAGGAGACGACGAGGACGAGGACGAAGAGGCGGCCGAAATAATGGCGACGCCGTTCTCCTCCCTCACCATCACCTCCGACGCCGACCTCGCCGCCCTGGGATTATCGTTGGACGACGCATCCCAGGAGGGGGCCGCGGTGCAATGGCCCAACGATCGCAAGGGGATCGGATTCGGGGTGGTGCCAAAGGGCGCGCTGGGGGTGGAGAGCTTGATGGAGATGATGAGGAATACGGAGGAGGAGATTACGGAGGTTGATGGTGGTGGCGGGAATGGCGGTTTCGGCACGTTGAGCGTGGCGGCGGCATCGACCCCCGGCCTCGTGCCCCGGGCTCCGATGTTCGACGGAGGATTGAGCGTGGAGGACCTGATGCGCGTGGAGGACGAGGGCTGGTTGGAGATGGGGGATGCGGGGGAAGTCTCGTGGACCGACGACGATGATGAAGATGAAGGGCGGGAGGATGCGGAGGAGGAGGAAGTACTGGAAGAAGCGCCGCTGTTGCCCGATCGAGAGTTCCAGGAGTACGACGGCGACTCCGGCATCGTGCCGAAAGACATTGTCGTCATCGCGCCCGTCGACGTCGTGCCCGCCATGCCCGTCATGGCCGGAGGCGTCGAGATCGTGCCCGGCCTCGGAGTGAAAAATCCGAGCTTGTATTCCGTGGCGGAGGAGCCCGAGTCTATGAATGGTATGGGCGGAGGGGAGGAAGAGATGATGCCGGTGTACGATGATGGCATGTACAACATGGGACCGCCGGACATGGACGATCCCATGTATAACATGGATCCGCCGGGCATGGAGGATCCCATGTACAACACGGCTCCACCGGGCATGGATGATCCCATGTATAACACGGGTCCGCCGGGCATGGACGATCCCATGGACAGCATGAACGCTGAATTTGGCAACATGGCGGGAGAAGGAGGCAAGCCCGGTTTGGGCGAGCCCGCGTACGCACCGCCAGCTATGGAGGAATCCGAAGAGACCGTAATGGGCATGATGGACATGGAGGGCACGTCTCGACGCGGATTGCGCGGCGGTCGCAAGGCTCTCGAGAAGCGTGCCGATAACGCCGTTCCCAAGCCCCCCGAGGACGCCGTTCCCAACAGGGAGGCACTCCAAGGCGCTCGCAACCTCCAGAACGCAAACCTCGGCCCCGCCGTCGCCACCGAAACCCTGCCCGACTTTGTCCCCCTCGATTGCAATGCCGACGTGGACGACATGGATTGTTCGGGATCCGACACCGCGAACACGCTGTCGTACCTGCTCCAGCAGGCCCTATCGGTCGACCCCACCGTCGCGCCCGTAATCACCATCCCCTGCGGCACGTGCATCCGGTACGATCTGACCGGCGAGACTACCATCGCCGGACTGAACGTCATCGGCAAGCTGTACGCGCCTCCCAACCACGTGCACACCCTCAAGACCCCGTACGTGCTGGTGCAGGGGGAGTTGGAAATGAGCGACACCAATCCAATCTCCAAGGACAATGCCAGCATGACCATCGTGTTGACGGGGAACGCTCCGCTGACCGTCGCTCTCGCCGATGCCGCAGCGACCTCCCTGGACATTGGCATCAAGGCGTTCGTGGTCGCCGGAGGCAAATTGACCATCGAGGGATGGGACGGCGCCGACGGAGAAGGAGCCGTGGTGGAATCGTGGACCCCGCTATTGGCCACGGCCGAACAGCCCCGTCCCCGCCCCGTGCTGAGCAACGCCCCCGGGCAGAAGGAACTCCAGGAACCCAGGGAACGCGCGCTCGTCGATCCTCCGCTCAAGCGCGACCGCGCCACGGGAGGAACGCTCTTATCCCAAAACAATACCGCCGTCGAGTGTCCTCGCAAGGTTTTGGATCACGACTTCAACGCGGCGGTGGATCACGCGGTGTGGAGCGCGGGGGACGGAATGATTGTGCACAACGAGGTGGGGGGGCATGTGGTGGCGGGGGTGGTTGATTATGATTGGCAGGGGTTCAAGTTGGATATGACGTGAGTTGTTTTTGGTTTGGTTTA
>JALLAS010000983.1:0-10629 GCA_036939415.1 Detonula confervacea
GATTCCAATCTAATGCAACAAAGCCCAAACCACCTTAACCTTAAAGATGGCTATATATTTTCCTACCTCATCAAAATTATCTGATTATGACAATGATGAGTATAAAAAGCTTTCAATAGCTTGACATACTGATTTGGATACTTACAAAAGATAACTCTTTATGGTGGGTATGGTAGCACCCCAGTTTGACTCAAACTGACTCAAGATCCTTTGTCCTTTGTATACGAAGACTCTGTTTCAGGTTTGAAGTGGTCTAGGTTGCACCATATCTTTTGGTGCCTAGTCTCTGAAGTTGTTGTGTTCTGAGAAAATATGATGTGTCCCCATAGTAAATTTGGTCATTCTATAGTATCCACAAGGGCCAACAACCACCAAGTAATCTACCAGAATTTCCTTTTTGCTTACCGTGAGCTATTGTACAACACATAGTAGCTTAGGCTCAGGCTGAATCTTTACCATCCATTGTAGCCCATGTCTAACAAAAGCCCTGAAGAAGTGTTGGAAGAGTGTGTTGCATCCTTCTCATAGTCATAATGAAGATGAAGTAACCTCCATGGCCAAAGTCAAAGTCAAAATCAAAGTCAAAGTCAAAGTCAAAGTCAAAGCCAAAGTAAACCCTAGAAATGATACGGAGGATGCTGAGAGAGGTGTGGTTTAGGCTTGAAGTTGGGAGGAATCAGAAGACTTGTATGCTTGGAGTAGACCATGATCAAATATATGCTGACACTTCTGGGAGGCTTCATATACCAGAAGCGATAGAGGCAGAGGGCTTGGCAGGTATTCTCAGGTATACCAACATAATAGTGTATAGTGTGATGATGTCAAAAGGCTTGGCATGCATCATAGTGGAAGTATGAGCTAGATGGCTGTATGAGCTGATGTTTGAGGGACTTTGTCCTAGGAGAAGTCTGTGTGGTTGGTATTGGGAGTTGGGAGTGATAGGTGGAGCTGGAGGGGGCAACTATGGTAGCGCAGCTATCTTCTGGCTTAGGCTGTGATGCATGCACTTTGCACTCAATTATGGTGCACTGCGGAATGGTGCACTTTGTGCTTTGCACTTTCAGCCTGGCCGTCGTCGGACCACCACGATCATCGCGCCAGAACTCCATCCCTTTACACTATATCGCTCGGATTATAAAAATATTTTTAATAGCAACAAAATAGTCTTAAAATAATTGCCGAAACTTCAAATATGTACATAGTTTGTTATGAATTTAAAATAGGAGTAATAACGATTTATTTATGAATATTCGAAATTATTCATTGATAATTGTGAATAGGACACTAACTAATTATTTGTAATAACTGAGTACTTTAGTGTCTAACCTCCCTTCCCCAACCTCTGATCTGATCACCGTACATATGTAAGTAGATCACCGACGACGACATGGCGCCGCGCCCGACCGACGAGCGACGACCACCAAGCAACGAGCACCACCAACAGGCCGACACCTCCGCTCCAACCAACCCCCCGCCTAATCAACTGCTGCACCATCCATTGCTCATCATTATTTAGCTTATCGTCGCTTGTCGTCGCCTCAATTCATACGTCGTCGTGCATGCGATTGACAAACAAAACTGCCATCGGAACATCCATCACTTATCGTATGCCGGCACATATCTAATGCCTGCTAAAACCCTCAATTCGTTAAATACAATACGACGGCGTTGTCCACCGTGACCGCCCAGCATCCATGCAGATATCAGAACAAATATCAATATAGTTCCGGGGCGCCTTTAGAAAGGGTTATCATTGAAGGCGCCGTAAAACAAGTTATTCCATCAACTTTATCTACGACACAACCACAATTACAATCTTAACACAATACATCAAAGCTACCAGGGCTCTTTCCATCAATCATAACTACAGAGCCATCAATCACAGCAATTACATCAATTGCCAACCACCCTTGCACAACCACATCATCATATACCAGAAACACAAAACAAACAAACGCACATAAATAATGTTCGTCCTCACTCTCCTGGCGGACACCATCCGCATCCCGCCCAATCTCTTGGCCAAACCAACACTAACCTCCGTCCAAACCGAGATCGAAAAACGCTACCCAAACAAAATCATCGTCGACGTCGGCCTAATAATCTGTCCGTACGGCCCTCCCCTCGAAGTAGGAGATGGAATATTAGCTCCGGGCGATGGAGGCGCTCATCACCAGGTAATCTTTCAGTGCGTGGTATTCCGGCCTTTTGTCGAGGAGGTACTGATCGGCACCGTCTTATCCTCTCACGAGGGGGGTATTACCGTGAGCGTGGGAGGGTTCTTCGATCACGTGTTCATACCGGCGTATTGGATGTTGAATCCCAGTAGGTTCGATGAGAGTTCGGGGCTGTGGGTTTGGACTCCCAAGTATGACGATGATGATGACGAAGAAGACAAGGAGGAAGGAGGAGAAACAACAGTGGGTCATGCCAAAGTCAAAGCAGAATTTCTAGATGATGATGACGAAGAGCCGGCAGAAGGAGGAGGC
Source organism: Detonula confervacea (assembly GCA_036939415.1). NCBI lineage: Eukaryota > Bacillariophyta > Thalassiosirophyceae > Thalassiosirales > Thalassiosiraceae > Detonula > Detonula confervacea. Next base: position 2,490 of record JALLAS010000983.1, read on the forward strand.
GAAGAAGAGAAAGAAGCAGAAGCAGAGCAAAGTCAATTCGAAATAGGAATAGGATCGGAAATACGGTTCAAGGTCAAGGCGGTAAACTTCACCCGCATCACCACCACCATGAAGGGAGTGCAGGCGACCACCACCACCATGTCCCACACCTCCGACAAGGCCGCCTTGACCTTGAACAAAAGCTCCAACGGCACAAAGGAAGCGGACGGAAAGACTGGTGACAGCACCACCGGCAAAGAAGGAGAGGACGACAAAAATAATGGAGGTACCGTACGACGAAGAAGCACGTCGGAGGACTTGAGCGACTCGACGAGCCATCCGGCGCCGATGCAGATCGTGGGATCGATTTGCGAGGATGGATTGGGCTTGATTAGTTGGTGGAACCAGGCGGGAGAGGAAGAGGAAGAGGAGGAGGTGGAGGTGGGAGAGGAGAATGGAGAAGAAGAAGTTGTGGAGGATGGGATGTATGAAGAGGAGGCGCATACATCATGATACACTTATGAAAAGTAGTAACTCAAGCTATAATACTCACTACAATATTAGAGTCTATTGTAAAAGATATACTCTATTGGCATGTGACTCGGTGCTTTGTTTGACATCATGACGGATGAAGGGTAAATGCGAGGTCTTACATCCCAGCTGCGAGATAGATGGTGAAAATGTCAATGTAGATCACAGACTTTATGTTACTGCGGAATACAGTCGTATTCATAGGAATCCACAATAATTTGCAAACATAATTGCGAGCCAGAGGATTGCAGCCCACAGTGCTTTCGGAACCGATGCTACGTCCTCCCAATCCCCTCCTGCTAACCACATTTGACATTCCACCATCAGATCTCTCAGAATGATCACTATGAGAGTGATAAGGAAGATTAACTGGACATCAAATATGGCTCTTCTCTGTGCTCTCGTAAGAAAGCGGCCATAATAACATGTGATAACCAACACCAACAGACTAAATAGGCTGGCACAGAGAAAAAAAACCGTTCGTGTTTGCACCGGCAGCCTGGGAACAAGATTTAACAACAACCCTGCGACGGCTAGGGGCACCAAATGCATGAAATCCACAAAACCATATAACTCGTACGTGCTGTACCACAACGCCAAAGAAGACCCCCAGTCGAGACTTCCTTTTGCCTTCGTCGTGGAAAAATATGCTGCACAAACAAGAATATTTTTCATTGTACGCTCCCTTCCCTCTTCGGGTGCGTGTTCTCTGAATGCGACCGCCTCCAACTCCTCCAATCGCTCCCGGAGGATACGGGTACGCTCCCGTGTGTGTTGTCTGATTGCGACCGCCTCCAACTCCTCCAACCGCTCCCGGAGGATACGGGTACGCTCCCGTGCGTGTTCTCTGATTGCGACCGCCTCCAACTCCTCCAATCGCTCCCGGAGGATACGGCTCTCTTCAATCTTCTCCCTCAATGCATTGTCCTTGATGTTGTTTTGTTCGATTTGATCTGCCAGTGCATTGTCCCGAAGAACTTGGGCCAAAGAAGACGCGACTGATGAGGATATCGGCATGGTTATTGAAGGAACGGATGCAAAAAGACGTGGCGAATGGGTAGGTGTTGTGGCAAGAACGTGGCTGGGGTCTGGGGTGCGGGGCAGTGTGATTTTGGTGTGGGTTCGCGGTGTAGACGCAACTTCTTTTTGTGGCTCTCTTTCTACTTTTGCTCGACGAGCCCGAACAAATGTGTAAGGAAGTTTTGAGTCCTGGGTCTTGTGGTATCCTATGGTATCGTATCCTATTGTATCCATCCTGATCCATCCTCCAACGAGGTCCAATAGCATCAATCAAAGATCGAGCTCAAGCAACCCCAATCAAGCCCAGGCCCAATAGCCAAGACGCTATGGCTGTTCGATTCGCAAAGTGTGGTCTGGTAAAATAATGCATAAGAAGTTTTGAGTCCTGGGTCTGATGCTGTCCGATGGTATCCGATGGTATCCTATGGTATCCCATGGCATCCATCCTGATCCATCCTCCAGCCGCACAATCACAATAATAAGAGCATGGAGCATTACTCTAGAAATGCATAAGAAGTTTTAAGTCCTGGCTGGGTCTGAGGGTATCCTATGGTATCCATCCTGATCCATCTTCCAGCCGCACAATAATAAGAGCGTGGAGCATACTGTACCAGGAAAAATAATGGTCCAATGTACCATACCATAGCATCGATATATACTCGAGCCCAAGTAATCCTAATATCATAATCAATCCCAGGCCCAAGATGCTCTGGGCTCTTCCGACACCACAAATTCACAACAATCATATGTTGTGCCCCGAATAGGCTCAGTCGATCTCTTGCGTTTGGGCTGACCTGGATTCGCTTGGCCTATAATGCTCTTTCAAAAATGAAAATGGGATGCTGCACCGCCATCGGTCGCGAGATGGAAGGCCCCATGTTCTACCTTGCAGTTGAGAACAGAGTCAAGGCCTTGATTTCACCTCTCGACTCTCAAGCGAGGCAAGTCATGGGTTTCATTTAAATAATCATCATGAAGAGAACACATGATGAAGGACCACTTGCTCCAAGCAAGGCTCCAAGAAAGAGCCTTGTAACGCAGTGTAAGTTCGACGAGGTCCCCGAAGTGACCAAAAGTATGTGTTTTAGCAACAGGTAATGAATGTGGCGTTAGAAGCAATATTGGTTGATATGTATATTCATGATGTAGACTATGGGCCCGGCACCGCCAATCTTGCGATTGGGTGAAATACTTTTGCATTTATGGTGAAATTTGATCAGAGAATCATCCGAATAAAAAACATCCACAGTGTAGATAGAGGTTTGGAGAGTACTATTACACGTTGGACGTCAATATAAGTCGATGACATCCCTTGGACGCATATGTTACTCCTATTGCAACCTTCTGTGTCTCGAGACAATACAGGTTGGAAAGTGCAGTATTTATTATCTCCCGAAGCAGCAGGTAGGATATCGTATCAGGTCAACCTAATATCTTGTCGTACTCACTCATCAGAACCGACAAGGCTTTGGCTGTCAAATCGCCAAGTCTCGAGGCTATTTCGAAGACGGGGAAGAGAAAGCTTGCATCATGTCATTCTTTTTTTACCTGAGAGTTGTGAGTTGGGCGCACCTTGGGTGTGTACCATGCATTCTCGTTGATTCGGTTTTGATCGATTTGCTCTGCCACTTATATTTGGCCTTTATAATATGTTTATCTTCACCGTGCCCTGCCTACGCCTCGAGTCTTTGGGGCAAAATAAGATACACCTGATGAATACGGCAACATGAGTTGTATCGCCTGCCACTAAAGGTTTGCTTGATAGGTTGATTACGGCTGACGGTTGAGGGGCTGAGGATTCTTGATCGAGGACCAGCATCTATACAGATAAATACTAAAACATGACTATTTCAAGTTGAAGGCTACAACAGATGAATGTGTACGAACGTTTACAAAAGGGTTGCAATTCTTTTGTGAGCAAGAATACTGTGCAAGACACCTCCTACCCAGTGTACTCTACACATCACAATGTTATGACTGTTCTGTTCCGAATAGCACTATTCTTCGCAGTACAATAACGGCGGTCTTCCTTTTCAAGTTAATTCCTCTTCGCCCAACAAATCAAACAACAAATTCAACTGCATTAATCTCTTCTTCGTCCATATCGGATCTCCCTCCTCCTGCTCTTTCATTTCCTTCGAATGTCTAAAGTTGACCGTCACGGACATGATCCTCCAATCATCATACCGTACGCCTCGAACGTAGGGTATCATTTGTGCATCCCAGGAGTTGCCGCCACAGCCCAGCCAATTGCCTGCTAGATTGGCCTTGAATGCGAATGGGCCAAAGAGCCAATCTAATTTGGTGGCACATTCTTTCTGAAATCCTTCAAACTGCTTTGCTAATAAGTTGAAGTGCATATTACCGAATGACTCGCTGTGATATTGTTCCATGGGGTATGTCTGTCGGAATAGCTCGTCGTTTCTTGTTGGTATGACAACATCGGCATTGTCATTAAGAAGAGGCCTTGCAATGTCATGAATGTGGTTCATCAAATCAACTTTCTCAGGTTCGGTGAAGCATATCACAGCCTCCTGCAGTTGCTTCCTATAAGCTTCTTTATCATTATTATCGTTGCAGGCACAATCCTCAATCCACTCTTGTGCTTCTTCAATCGCTTGTCTAAACGCACCCCCCTTCCCAGAATAATATCGCACTTTTTCTTGCTCTATGAAGTGAATGTAGGTACCCGGTCGAGCCGACGGCATCGCTGAATTGCTTCTTCACAGCACGATGGTCCGGCGACCCGTCCACGATGAAAAGGTGTATCTGTTGTTCAACGGCGAGCTTGCATAGTTTGATCGCGAGTTGGAAGCGTATGTTGTCGGTAGTGTCTGGGTAGTATGTCACTGTGATGACACACGTGCGTTGGGAGATCTCTTCTCGACTGAGCTCGTCGTCGGTCATGATGATGTGGGCTGTTATTAGGAGTATTTGTTTGTTGTCGTTGATGAATCATGAATCACCTTTGCGATGACGGGGGCGATGACGGAGTAATAGTTATAAATCATGTGAGCGTTGAGCGAGGCCCAGCTTCGGCGCTTCAGCTAAAGGGACATCCCTTGTTCGGCGGCACCGTTGTTACAATAGATAGTGTGGTCATCTGTGGTCATTCAGACAATTTGTACTTCACCACCATTCACCATCCTCTGGGCCCTGGCTGGCACGCATGCTGTCCGTGGTCGATCTGGTTGTTTGAGGTCGTTGCTGTCGGTAGTATCAGGTACGATACAATACTCCTACCTAGTATCTACCATACCATAGATAGGTGTCACGCATCACGCACTGTTGTGTTGCGTTTTCGTTTTCGGCGGGCTAAACAAATAATGGGAAACATGATATGTGGATGGATCTGGATAATTAACTAAGTAGCGATCAGTAATCGCTAAAGAAGATTTAGTGAAACTGGGAATAGTAGAAACATCGCCAAGATATTTATTTGGGCGAATAAGATCTGGCGGGAAGGCGAGTACGTGGCCGTCGACACACAACGCGCAACGGAGGCATTCAAATCAACCCGCCCGGCCGTCCGATGACGATGACCCATGAATAGAAGTCATTATTTTTCCTCTTTGGGACGGATCTTTCATTCACTTCCCGCTTCTCACCCTCATAAATTCGCAAACCGCCGATCCAACAATTGAATTCATTGATACTAGGTAGTCATCACAGCAAGCATACCAACCATGTCATCCTCCGCCCCCAAACGCTCCCTAAGCAACGGCTCCATCGACGACCCCGCCGCCAAAAAAGCCCGCCTCAACCGCTTCATCGCCGACCAACAACTCCTCGCCTCCCAAAGCATCCCCACCCCCCACACCCCCTACGTCATCCAAACCGTACGCCTTCCCGAAGCCCAACAAAAGAAAATCCTCATCACCGGGGGAGCGGGCTTCGTCGGCTCGCACTTGGTCGATCGTTTGATGAGCGAGGGGCACGAAGTTGTCGTGATGGATAATTTCTTTACGGGGAGGAAGGCGAATGTGGAGCATTGGCTCATGCATCCGAATTTTTCGTTGGTGAGGCATGATGTTATTCAGCCTATTTTGTTGGAGGTGGATCAGATTTATCATTTGGCATGTCCGGCGAGTCCGCCGCATTATCAGTATAATCCGGTGAAGACTATTAAGGTGAGTTTATATTTTATTGTAGAAGATGGTGATGATGATGAACAAACAATGCAGGGTTTATGGTTTTATTTGCGTGGTGTTGTTTGTTGTTTGCTACGGAATATGGGGACGAAAAAGGACAACGTGACATTCCGAATTTGGTTTTGCAGGATATATTTCATGGTGAAAATACATTTGTCCAGAAAATACTTGATACGAAGATTTCTTGAGCTTCTGCATGTTAGTCTTAGGGAAATGGCCGAATGGAGGGCATGGTAAATGTATACCTGGACAGAATATTGTTCTTGATACTTGGGGCTGTTTTTCAAACGACCATTACATATGCGAGGTGTGCAGAGCTAGCCAACGAGACACCTATTGCAGGTTCGGTTTTGACCGCAACCTGGGAACATTGTTGTTTCAAGTGTTTGCAAAGAGAGGAACTGTCAGATTACGCCACAATTTTGCTCTATTTTTGGTCTACAAAGAGAGGGCAACGTGAAAATAGGTGGCATATTTTGCAAGGTACTTGTGGAGTGTACTGTACCAAGTACATCAACTGTACCCTCTTTGTGTATAGTACTTATCTTTCAACGTTTTGCTTGATGCCCAAACTAATATCATTTCTTATTCCCTCTCACTGCACCCAACTTCGAAGACGTCAACCATGGGAACCATCAACATGCTTGGATTGGCCAAGCGCGTCAAGGCCAGGATTTTGTTGGCGAGTACCAGTGAGATTTATGGTGATCCTAACATTCATCCTCAGCCAGAGACTTACTGGGGAAATGTGAACACCATTGGACCAAGGGTAAGTTCGTCTTCCTGCTCTTGTCAGAAACTGTACATCTTGGGCCAATTTAACAAGGCTCATCAAATATTCTTCTTCACTTGTTGACACTTATGTAATATGATATTTTGCAGGCATGCTACGATGAGGGAAAACGCGTAGCGGAAACCATGATGTACGCCTACAAGACCCAGAACGACGTATCCATCCGCGTCGCCCGCATCTTCAACACCTTCGGACCCCGAATGCACCCCAATGATGGTCGTGTCGTGTCCAACTTCATCATCCAATCCCTCCAAAACAAAGACATTACAATCTACGGCGACGGATCCCAGACTCGCAGTTTCCAGTACGTTGACGATTTGGTCAATGGATTGACCAAGCTCATGAATGGTGATTGCGACGAGCCCATTAATATTGGTAATCCGGATGAGTATTCCATCAAGGACTTTGCTACGAAGATTCGTGACATGTGCGACTCGAAGAGTGAGATTAAGTTCTTGCCGAAGGTGGCGGATGATCCTACGCAGAGGAAGGCGGACATTCGTAAGGCGAAGAAGGAGCTCGACTGGGAGCCTAAGGTGACGGTGGATGAGGGGTTGAAGAAGACGATTGCATACTTCCAGGGAGAGGTTGACGCGGCTGGAGAGATTGTGCCCACTGGGCCGGATGCAGTGAAGCCCAAGGGACACTAAAGATGCCTGGTATCAGAATGTGAGGTATGGGTGGTAGTATTTGTTGGGGCTATGCAGACCTTAAACGACCGCTTCTTGTTGGATTACACCAACTTGTGTGGGTCATGTTTCATAATTTCTTTTTCTTTGGTTCTCTTGAACAGTTCTATGCACAGTCAGTTGAGTGAAGGTTGAACATAATGTGATAAACTGAATAAACAACCATTGCTGATGCTGCACTCCTATCGTTGTTAGGTGCCTAAGATTTTTGCCAATTCTTCATGTGAATAAAGTCATGATTTGATTCTTGCTTTTGCGCCCATCTCCAGCCGTGAGAGCGGGCGGCAGAGTGTTAGACTTGAGACTCGGAATCATGGTTGCGGTTAGAGCAGCTACATTGCAAGGCTTCAAAGAAGCTGTAATAATGCCATCATGTTGTCATTAGGTATGGTACAAAAACGTCAGGGGGGATGAGTGTCCATGATTAGATTCTTGCTTCTGTGCCCATCTCCAGCCTTGCGGGTGGGCGGGCGGGGTGTTGGACTTGGGATTGGAATCATGGTGGCGGATGGAGCAGCTATATTATGCGGCTCTAAAAAGTTGTAATAATGCCATCATGTTGTCATACATAGGTGTAAGGTGGGATCAGTGGCAATGATCCGAGTGTGTTGGTCCTGATATGTGACACTGATGTGAGTCGATCTGCCACAGCCGCCTTAGCACGGGCTGTAGCATGCTCTGAAGAGAATGAGCCAACACTGCTTCTTGGCTCTCAATGTACCCGCCCTGCTTACTCAGTTGTATGCAACTATAGGTGTGTGTATGTTACTTGGCCTCCGGCGCAGCTGGTCCTCCCCATAAGAGATCTATCAAGATCCGGGGGGGTGCTCCAGCTGCGCCTAGGCGCTTGCTATAAGGTTATATAAAAACTACCCACTACTAAATAGTTCTTTCCCACTTTGTTTGTCCATCCAACGTTCTCCCACCAAACGCTATCATCCGCAGCTACTCCAGCCAACACTCTGCAGTATTAACCC